>JACXGJ010002091.1:0-71015 GCA_016801105.1 Esox niger | reverse complement strand
GGGATCTAGGATAACGTGAGGAAGGGGGTGGGGATCTAGGATAACGCGAGGGAGGTGGTGTGGGATCTAGAGTAACGTGAGGGAGGCGGTGTGGGATCTAGAATAACGTGAAGAAGGTGGTGTGAGATCTAGGATCTAGGACAATGTGAGGAATGTGGTGTGGGATCTGGGATAACGTGATGGAGGTGGTGTGGGATCTAGGATAACGTGAGGAAGGTGGTGGGGATCTAGGATAACGCGAGGGAGGTGGTGTGGGATCTAGAGTAACGTGAGGGAGGCGGTGTGGGATCTAGAATAACGTGAAGAAGGTGGTGTGAGATCTAGGATCTAGGACAATGTGAGGAATGTGGTGTGGGATCTGGGATAACACGAGGGAGAAGTTGTCGCATCTAGAATAACATTAGCAAGGTGATGCTGGATCTTGAATTACATGGTGGTAGTGTGGGATCTAGGATAGATAAGTTAGGAACGTGGGTTGTTTTCTTGCCAGAAAGATGTTGTCTACCTGTGATTAACCCTAGTTATTAGCTCTAGGGAATAACTGCATTGGTGAGGTCTCAGACAACTTTGGTGATCATACGAAGTCCATCTTGCGATTGTCCCATAAATGTGTACACTGCACATTGCTGTTTTGCAGTTTGTGTCTGCTGTTTGTTGAAGTTACTTTACTGGGTGTGACAGAGTTTGACACAGATAAATCTTTTCAACTAGAACTCTGCTGCGATGGGAGAAGCAGTCTTTTTCTGACCCAGAGGGGCTAAGACCCACAATAAATAGAAATGTAACTGACCCCAAAAGTTGACCAAAAACGCCTTCCGTTTGACCAATTTTAGAACCCCAAACAAACCTAAGCATTTCATGAACACCCTCTAGGCACAGACACACAAACACACACAAACACACGCTACATCACTCTTTGATGTACAGCGTAAAGAGACGAGGCAGCAGTATGTCCACAGTAAATTAATCCCATCTTGCACTGCTCTGTTTCTCCATGCCTTCATCTGAACACTGTAGTAAACTGCTGCACACAGCCTTCTTTCAGGGGGAATAAAAACGCTTCAACATTATGCTGACCCAGGTCTGGTCAGAAATGATGTATGGCAGGCGCAACTAACACAGAAATATAATCGCACACCCCAGGCATTTAATACTGTTCTCCCTTTCAATTGAGAGGTCAATTACATACAGGTTAAATACACCATTACTGCAGTGTTTCCCGAACTGCTCCTTGCTCCCTGTCAAAATAAGTTACGACGCGTTGACAGGATTGATTTTAAATGGAGACCAACGGTCTGTCCTGAAAGCCAGCACAACACTCACGGAGCAGACATCCATTTTCATTATGCAGCACGTCGCTTTCCCTACAAAGATTTCTTTTTTCTTGGCTGGAGCACTGCCGATTTGTCATTGTGGCCTTTTTTCCTCGTTCCCCAACAAACATTTTTCTAGGCACTCTGGAAATGAACATGGGCGGCTTGGGAATATCAACCAGTAGGTTGCTAGTGTGGGATTTTTGCCCAATTAATTATTTGGTTATTGATGTTTTGGTTATGTTCTGTGTTTGTGTGTACATGTGTGTCTGTGTCTGCAAAGTACTGCTTGCTAAAACAGATTCATTTGAAATAGTCTACTCCTAAAGCTGTTTACTGTAAACCAATTTGTGGTCCAGACATTTGTGTCACTGAAACACTGAATACAAAAATCGTCTTAGATTGAACGGAGTGGTAATGAATTGTCAGCGGTAATGATTATTGTCTATTCAATTCTGACCATGTTGTAATTGATTGTGAAAATCAGAACTCTCACTGGTCTCCCACAGTGGATAGAACCGACTCCACACGGTGCAGTGCATTCTGGGAGCTGATACTGACAGCAACCATTGATCCCTGACACAGTCTATGTAGAACGAGGCTTAATGAATGCACAGAACAAAGTAGCTGAGATTAGAGAGAGAGGGAGAGAGAACGCAAGAGAGGGAGAGAGAGTTATTAAAGAGAGGAATGAAATGGTATTGTTCCCAGGTTCTCATGGGGGTTTTCCTCTCTTTGTGAAGATATGCCAGAGTGCACAGTCATGCCTCAGGGCTTCGGGGGTGAATGTGTGTGTGTTTGTGTGTGTATATCTAGTGCCTGTGTGTGCTTGCATGTGTGTATTGTTTTCCTGTGTGGCGTGCGCGTGTGTGTGTCAGTAGACCACCTTAATTAGACTTGTGCATTGCACAAAGTAAAGTCACAAGCCATCTGAACCAGAACAGGGACAGACCTGCCCAACACACTTTGAGCTAAGGCAACAACTAATTGGGCTACAGGCAAGCCAAAAGCTCCTCTCCAGCTGTGCCAAGTGAGCAGTGGACATAGAAAAAGGAAAGTTCCCCCTCGCCCCAATTAATTTACATTGCCTTCCATTGGATGGATCAATTGCAGCCCCAATTTACAATATATTCCTTCTCCTATTTTTATACATAATTTTCATTCGAAATTCTTTGTTTTTTTTATTGGCTTAACTGTGAAAAGGAAAATGTGAAAATATGGATATTTCTTTGCTTCGTTCTTTCCATTCTCTGGCAGGAGAGCAGTCTGAAAAGCTTTGAAATTAGCTTTTTGTAAATGGAGGACCCGTAAGGTTGTTTTTGAGACGGGCTTCGCCACCAGTCTGTCAATTTAAAGACAGGGATTAACCACGGTGAGGCCGCCCCCGAGCCGTTCTGCACCGCAGGAGGTCCCGACGACGGGCCCAGCATACAGGACACAGCGTAATTGCACGGCTACATTGCATCTCTCTGCTTCGGCCTCTTTTTTGTCTTCGTATTCGTCTCTCTCAATTATCCATGAAAGCGGCGTATGAGATGCACACTGTCGGGTACCGTGACCGTCACCTAGAAATTGAGCAGCGTTTTTATACATAACTGTACAAGAAGAAAAAACATGGTACTATCACACATCAACGTCAGATATCGAAGGGATCCAGAGCTGGTATTACTGATGATTGCATGTTCTCTCTCTGTGTGTGTGTGTGTGTGTGTGTGTGTTCACCCCAGGCTCAGCTTATGACTGGCTGAGTGAGTGACAGCAGCACTGCAGCATGCAGGCACTCCATTATTTAGCAGCATTAGATGGAAAGAAGTAACATAC
Organism: Esox niger; assembly: GCA_016801105.1. Classification (NCBI taxonomy): domain Eukaryota; kingdom Metazoa; phylum Chordata; class Actinopteri; order Esociformes; family Esocidae; genus Esox; species Esox niger. The sequence continues at coordinate 67,881 of JACXGJ010002091.1, read as the reverse complement.
ACAGAATGCTCACCGATGGCTTCAGAACATTTCAAAATGCTAAAACAAGGTCAATATGGAAGGCTCAGATATAGCGAGAGAGAGAGAAGTGCTGAGAGGAAGCCGGTGAGAAAAGGAGATAGAGATAGAGAAAGGGAGATAGAGACAGAGAGGTTCTGTAATCCAACAGGACCTCCGTCCAGACCTCCATATTGACATGACCTCATCCATAATAACATAACAACATGGTCCACAGGAAGGAACGACACTAGAATTTCCCATCTAAACCAAATCTGCCATTTGTTTTTCCTCATCAATCTGCCAATCGCTCTCAAGTGAGCTTTTTTTTGCGTAATGGCCCTTTAGCTTCCCGAGGCCGACAGCGTTCATAAGTGGAAACGACTGAGGCCGCATTGAAAGACTAGGAAAGGCGACTATCAGCGCGATCGCTCAGATATCCGGTATCAAATGCAGAGATAAGGCCGGTTTATTTCCTCCCCTTCCCGGCCTGGGCGGACTGCTCATCTGGCATTTGCCTGAAATGCCAACTGGGCTAGTCCGTTTTTATCCTAGAGGGACTGGTAAAGTGTTTTATTACAGAAAATGATCATTAGCTGGCTAATGATGAGGGCTCTGAATACAAACCAATGTGTCAGAGTGGAGCCACGAGGAAACAGTGGGCTGGTGCTTGTGTGGATCGATGTTCTGTCGCAGTCCACCGCGGTTTCATGGGACATGGCCGATTAAAGTCTTGGTTTGATGAACAGGCCAGTTGATAAGGGTGTGTGTCGGAGCCCGAGCCTCTCCTAATCCTTCCCTCTGTCTTTTTCATATTGGTCTGCTGTCTGGCCTATTAATCACAGAGGCTAGCTGGACACTGTCGATATTACAATATCCCAGCAGACATCCCGGCTTGTTCTCAGCTCACATCACTAACCCCAATGGAACTTTGTGAACCGCGGCTGCATCGCTAGCCGTTAACTCGCTATGTAATGCGGCCGTGGTGTTTCACGTGGCTATGTTCAGCATCTTCAGCCGTTGCACCTCGGATGTCTGGTTGTCCGAGGGCTGTTGATGGGCCCCACGTTTCTCTGGAGAACGTCCAACAGGAAGGAGGAAGTGATCGCGTTTTAGGCCCAGGTCCAGCCAGTATGACTCACCTGACATCAGCCCCCCCCCTGCCGTCGTGCTGCCAATTCATGACTGAGGACCCGCCAGATATATGATTCCCACATGATTCTTAGTCTCCATCCTGATTCCCGCTATGATGGGTTTGCCTGCGAGACTCCGGGCGGAAAGTCAGCGGGAACACAGAAAATGGAAACGCAGCCAAAACGAAGGTGCGGAATACAGATAAGAACATCAACGATTTTATCCATACTGAATCTACCGAATCTAAGTGGGATTTGGTATTTCGGGAACATTTCAAGAGGCGGTGTAAGATCCCATGGAAACAAAGTGGAACTTGGGAGAAATCCAGTGTGCTTAAATACATAAAAGTCAATGTGCTGTCTGTCTCATCAATCTCATTTGAGTTTGGGCAAAAGCCAACCGGTCACTTTGATCCCATGCTTTCTCAATGGGACTCAAATGTATCGATGAACGGAGGATACGACGCCTCCATGTACAGACAACTTCTGCCCATTTTCAAAGACCGAAATGACAATTTAAACCCATGACAGGTCGACAGATGTAGCCTGATGACCCCACGAGCAACATGGTCATCCGTGTAGTGTTTAATGTGCAATCGGGATCATGATGGGGGGTACCAGGCCTAAAATTGCATGAATCCATTAGAAACTTCCAATCTCACAATTATCCGAAGGCAAAAGACCAGACCATTCCGTCGTAGACATATGACTGTAATTAGCAACAACATATTTGGATTTCAGCGGACTCAAATTAGTCCTCTCTCCTCTCCACCCTCACTATTGTCCCCTGCAAACAATGGCATTTCAACTAGCTTGGATGCCAGTGTGGCTCATCAAAAGCTCCCTGAACTATTCGCTTGTCTTATGTAAGCCTGAACGAAGCAAAGACATATCATAGGACTGACTACAAGCTGCGTAACTGAGTTTAATTCAGCTTTAATTGGACTCGCCAAGTCATAATGCAGCAATTAGAGGGTATTACATAATAAAAAAAGAGAAAAACACAATGCATTTCTGCACAGCCATGTGCCATTATTAGCCTACATAGATCAATGCCATGTGCAAGCTGTTCCTGCAAGCCCTCCAAGCTGTTCTAGTGGCAGGAGTATTGAAAGGCTAATCGTCAAAAGGGGAAATTAGATCTTCACCTTTTTTAAGACTGACTATTTGTGCCAAACCTGGGCACAGAAGACAGCCCTGCAGTACAAAGACAGCGCAAAGTAGTGTATATAATGTTTGCCAGTGTCATCTCCTCGACAATATTTTTTACCCCTCAGGGCCACCGTAGCCTAACCCTGTGAATGTGTGTAATGGACGTCTCCTGTGGAACATTAGCAACAATGGGCGAATGCTAATTTATCAAAATGAATATGAATACACGCTTATATTTACTCCTGACGGTTCTGCAGACAGCAATGTATTTGTATGACGGAAGGTCTCTGTATGTAAATAAATATATATATCTTAATGCCTCAAAAGGATGCTACTTCCTCAAAAGGACATTACTTCTTAGCCTTTCTTTTAAGTTCAATGGATTTCAGTGGTCTCTGATTGACCACTTTAAAAAGGATGGGCCTGAATGAAGATTCAGATGGCTTCAGTTTCTCCACTGGTAACTCAGTCCTACATTTTGCGCTACTTGTCATTTACAACATAATACCGTCTAAAATAGTTGAAAACACACGTCACCATCTGTAACTTAGGCTAGAAATAAACCCAAGTGAGTCGTTCCATGTTCCGTGTCTCCATAACACAGTGACAACAACAGAATGCAGTACTGCAACAATGTGCTAATATCAGTTCAGTTCGAGTACACGTGTTTTGGCGGTTGGCTGCTAAACGTGATTGGAGAAATGACATTACCGCAGACAGCCCTTGGGGAGGTATTACAGAAATAAATCCTAAATTCCACCAACCTATCTAATCTTGAAGGGTCATCTCTTACCTGATTTGGTGTCACCTAAATCCCATATCGTCTATCAACAGCCTATATATTCTGTGAATGACACTTCTGAGATCAGTTCATCACAATTAATCCAATGCTGTTTCTGCTGACTGACTTGTCCCACGAATCACAAGAAAAATGTCAGGGCTAGTTGTAGCTAGCAGCTAGTTATCGCGCTAGCCGTTAGGTTTCATTATGTTGATCAAGCAATCTAATATTGTCATAATTACACTTTATACTGTCCCCTACAGCAGTGTCTTTGAGAACAACTTTCTGTATGCAGGAAAAAGAACAATGTCATTTCAGACAGAACACTTATCCCTCCAGACTTTGGTAGAATTGCTATTGGTGTGACATGTTGTTGGCGTAGCTCAACTTCCTGCGGTCTAATTTATGAAGAAAAGAAAGGCGTGTGCACATGGGTTTCCAGATACAGACAGTATGTGGGTATTAATCAAAGCATTCAGAGAAGGCTGCTGGAAGACACTTGATGTTTTGTCAGCTTGAGTGGCGAGAAGTGGTGCAGAGAGATGGGAAGGCACTCTGACACTCTGTTCAATTCATCACAGAGGTTTTATCAAAGAGAAAAAACACACAGGTGCTCCAGTAAGGAATAGATGTCTGGGAGATTGAAATAAAGTGTCTGTGCTTGCGTGTGCATGCCTGTCTGGGTCCGTGCGCGTGCGTTTGTGTGCGCGGGTGTTTTGCTTTTTGGTGTGTGTTAGCTCCGACGAGACTGAGTCAACAGGGGTTTGGAGTTTTATTTGAGCGAAAGATATAGGTCAAGTAAGAAACAAGTACTTTGTGTGAGTCCAACTTTCGTTCTCTAGGGCACTTATATATTAATTAATTCCTCAATATGAATCCACTTTTTTTGGTGTTGCATGTATTAGTGTGAGTGTGGGGTTTGTAAGCAGCATTGGAGACAGAGGCTGACACAAGGACTGAAGCTCTGTGACGGTAGCTCAACCCTACACAGCTTGTTTCATCTGAAGGTGAGAAGCAGCGCCATGTGGGCAGATGTGATGCGGTTACAATCCCAGTGCAAGTTATATACATACAGCTCCCCACCAGAGACCAGAGTTCAACCATGTCCTACTGCCTGGCAGTCTACACCTCTGGTTCTAACTGCCTATATAAAGGGAACATACCGCCCTTTACAAAGAGAAGAAAAGCAATGTGAATTCAACTGTTTGCCTTCTGTACAGTCTTTAGTCTATCCCCAAACTTGAAGTCTCATGCTTAAAAGGAAAATATATTTGCCAGTTATGCCCCTTATAAACTTCTGAGTCAAATGAACTTTTACATGAAAGGTTTTTGTACAATATGTTCAGTTTGATGGAAGTGAAAGGTAACATCATGCTCGCTTTTCACAACGTCTAGGAACAACAGCTACAGTCTCCTGCCTGGGCCTAATGCCATTCCAGACCACGTCACGAATACAAACTAAAAACACACCGTTTCTCAGATGTAGTACAAAGCAATATGTATGTGAAAGGAATTGGTGAAACATAATTCAGACTGCACTTCTTTGACTCCACATTGGTGGCAGACGTGTGGCACGGAACTCGTGCTCTGTGGGTCATGTAACGGGCCAACATTATGCTCCATCAGTCCCTAGTCAGGGAACTCCTGATCTGCCCCTCTGTGAGGCATGTGATGGGCCAACACTAAGCTCCATCCGTCCCAAGTCAGGGAATTCCTGATCTGCCCCTCTGTGGGTCATGTAACGGGCCAACACTAAGCTCCATCAGTCCCAAGTCAGGGAACTCCTGATATGCCCCTCTGTGGGTCATGTAACGGGCCAACACTAAGCTCCATCAGTCCCAAGTCAGGGAACTCCTGATCTGCCCCTCTGTGGGTCATGTGATGGGCCAACACTAAGCTCCATCAGTCCCAAGTCAGGGAACTCCTGATCTGCCCCTCTGTGGATCATGTAACGGGCCAACACTAAGCTCCATTAGTCCCAAGTCAGGGCCAAGGTGCATATTCCTACTAGAATTGTCTTTTGTGTTGAATACTTCAATGTTTGACATTGTAGCCAGTGGGTCCTCATTGTGGCTCCTCAGCAAGGTTGAGGAGCATCATCTCATTCATTGCAAGTTACAGATCTGATGAACCCCTTATTTCTGTCTCTTCCCTTTTAAGTACAATTTTGTTGTGTCAGGAACAACTAAGTTTACATGAAAACAGACATATCTCAGCTACTGTTACAGATAGTGAGTTTGTAGGACTTTGCGGTATTAGACACGGTGATGTCCAGGTGTGAAATCGGTGTGCTGGGCACAACAAACAGGACAGAATCGCTTAGGTTGCTAAAACATTTGCATCCCACCAGAGAACCAGAATCTGATGAACAGGACACAGCAGTGTCCTTGACACGCATTTTGATAGTCATTTGTGGAAACCGTTACAGAGGGGGAGGGAGGGCCGTCGTGTCTTCAGCTGGGGGGGGGGTTGCTTGGCCGCACTAAGTATTTTGGGCATCGGCCTGTAATATCAGGTCAAGATTGGGCCTGCAGCCAATCACATCACTCAAACGCAGTAAACACCCAATTAGAGGCACCTGGGTCAAAGCATGTACCGCAATTAAGGGCATTTGTCACACCTGTGACTTAATTCGATTTTTTTCAGTTCTCCTCACACTTGGACCGCATCCCCCTTGGCAGGCCATTCGTACCAGGTGACGTTGATCGGCGTCCGCTCTAATGGTTCTCACGACCGTGTTCCCCAAGGCATGGTTCTATGCCCTCTCCCCTCAATGCTCCAAGCTGCTCAGCTCCGCCCTGACCTCATATGGTCTTTCCTGTCATGCGAAGTGGATGACGCTCAACTACCATTCCACCATGTGGCCCCGCTGCGCTGTACGCTCCGCTGACTTCCAGGTAAATCTCCCATCCTACACAATATTTGTGCCGGCATAGCCTCCCTAACTTCAGGCTATGCTCAAACTCTACATCCCTGCCCAATCTCTTCATTTGCAACCAGATTCTGCCCAATCAAAGCTTTGCCCTGGCAACCCAGGAAAAAACAACAAAACACTTTTTGTAGATTAAACACATCTTTGGAAAAAGCAATGTCTCCAAATTTTTTTCATTTTCAGTCAGAGAATGAAAGAAGTAATCTTGTTTAACCCAGAAATAGTCTTGATTAATTGGTCCGATGCTTGATTATAGATCTATACCTGTTAGCACTTTACACTTGTGGGATTTGCTCGATAGAAATAGTGTTGACGTTTCCTTCACAAAAAATGTGGTTTATCACTGCTGAGAATGGCAATTTCTCTCCCTACTTATGTCTAAAAACATAAATCTACAGTTAATTGCCTCAGGAAGAAGAACTGGGTCTGTGTATTTCCACAGCCTGATATTGATATTCAGATTATTTAGCATTTATACTTTTATTGATTATTGTTATTGATATTACTGTTTATATTACCCCTCATGCCAACTAAATTTGTATTTATTTTCTACTGCATTTTTGGAACACAACCAACAAGTCAACATTGTTCATATATAGACACGCCAGTTACCAAAGTCTGAGACTAATAACATTTGATTTTATCAGATTTCAGAAGCTATTTTGAACAACCATAATATCTCCTGGAACCATTAACATTTTGAACTGCAGAGTTTCTCTTCCTTTTTAGTGCTTGACTTATGCCATGAGTTAATGCCTAGTAAATCTAATTTGTTATGCTTCATTCATGCCATTTTGTTAGGAAATGCATATTATATCTTACCAGCTCTATCAATACATTTGCTGAGCCTATCAATGGCCTGGATTTCACACACAAGACCAAGAAAGGTGGATCAAACAGAAATGAAGGCAGGCTCTCTAATTACTGGCAGGGGAGAGTGAACATTCATATTGTGATTTCCTCAGTACCGATATATGATTCTAATACATGATTTAGGCCTTCGCATGGCAGCAAGGTTTGAGATAAGGATATGCTGTTCCGAATGATATGTGGGAAATTGCTAAATACAACTTTGACCATACTGATGTCCAAATGGCCGTGATGATTGGCTATGTTTTACAGGAAATTCCACTTGTTGTGGGTTAGGTGCTTTGATGAAGACCACAATGGCAGGAGATTGTAGGACTGTAGAATCAGAGACAAAGGGCTTTCTATTTACTGTTTCATGGATTACAAAGACACGCAGGGAGGAGGGCCAAGAGCCCCTGGTCTAACAGAAAAAGGCATTGCCTGCACCTATCCCGTCAAGCACTTATTTGCACTGTTTAAACTGTTCAAACATTTTAATGGCCAGTTCATCTATATTCATGTGCTGATACTCAGGCCTTGCTAATGACAGGGCTAGTTTTGTAGCTTTTATGCATCTTTTTGAAAAGGAGGTACTAGGAATATCTTTAATCTTTCCTCATTTACTTTGCCAGTGCTTCAGCAGAATGTGAAAGCTTCCCCAATTAGGTATTTGAAGAACCGTTATTTGAGAGCTGTAAGGTGTGATGCCACCATGGCAACAGCGAAGTCGCATAACACTGAAATAATTATGCCCTCCTTTGAACGGAAAATATGATGGAGAGGGACAAACACCGATATTTATCCCTTTTCGCCAAATCTTTCACCTGCTTTTGGATACACTTTTTGTGTTGTTATGAATTTTAGTGGTTGATGGTCTTTGCGGTACTTCAGTTGCTTCTGTGAAGACCTGGCAACCAAAAACCAACAACAGAGTCAATGAAAGTTCCCTGCTTATTGTGTTATTGAGCCTTTTACATATGGTCTAGGTTTTGTATGTTTTCCTGGAAATTCCTTTTCTTTAATGCCCGACACATACCAGGATGAAACTGTTCAGGAACTGACCTGGAAACTGGTCAGTCTGTTAAGGATGTCCATTTGTCCTTTTGTTCTTGTCAATACACCAATTGAATGAGCATCTCTTTACTGTCCTTCTCTTATTTTAAGAGAATCTATCTCTAGTGGTGAGACCACTGACACAGTACTGACTTTTTTCACTCAAGTCAATTAGATTAAAAAAAAACTTCAATGTCAATGTACAGCTATTATAATTCTTCTACAAATAAAACATAAAAACATGCTTTCCAACTAAAACATTCATATCTTTTTGTATCTAAATACAAACATTTTAGTTTGCCGTTCCAGATTGGATTTAGTGGTCAGAGATTTTTGACCGACAATTAGACCTTGCAGTTTCTATGTACATTGTTATTTTTGTTGTGTCAGTCCTTGTACGTTTTCACCACTATATACATGCGCACACATCAAAGGGACCAACTAAAACTGCTGATAAGGGCAATCTATCTTCCAACAGCCGTCAGCGACAGTAAACACGCCCTGATACAACTGCACTGCTCTGAAGGTTTCGTCTGAAGGACGCACTGGATTAGAAATATGATTCCAGCATCCAACACCTGTGTAAGACTTCCCTGTTGAGGTACAATACTCAGTCCTCTTTCAGGGTGGTTGGAGGTGGTTGGTGTCTGTTTGGTTGATGTTTGGCAATGTGGGTGGATTGATTTCCAGTGTCACTGGACCCCTCCTGTCTCAGCCCCAAGGTTTTACGCTGCTATTTTATTGTGCTGGGGGAGTAGGGTCAGTTCTCCTCCTCCATTGTAAATCCATGTAAATCTGAAGAATGCACTCTCTAAATTCCTTCCTTGTCTCCTGCTCCGTTTACACTTTGGAGGACATGAGGTCATGGACCACACCTCAAGAGTACCAAGCTCGAAAGAATCATAGCTGTCCCGGTCCAAAGTCCTCCTGGTTGTGTTACAGATCAAGACGATACCTGATGATTCCAACGGACACTCCACTGACAATTACTCCCCCTCAGATTGTGCCTGTCCTTGTCCATCTGGTCATGCTTCTGATATAGACTAGATTTAATAGACTCTGGACACAGCCCACATGCATTTGGACTCTTAAAATTTTCACCCAGCACAGCCAGAAGAGGACTGGTCACCCCTCCGAGTCTGGTTCCTGTCTAGGTTTCTTCCTACATATTGGCCCCTTTAGGGAGTTTTTCCTAGCCACTGTGCATAAACGCTGTTGTTGCTTGCTCCTCTGGGTTTCAGGCTGGGTGTTTTGTAAAAGCACTTTGTGACAAATTCTGATGTAAGCAGGGCTTCATAAATACATTTGATTGATTGATTGATATGGTATACAAACTAGTCAGACAGGACCAAAGTTTGGGATGGCTTTTCCATCTACTGAGTTTTGCAAGCATCTGCAATAAAGAACATCCTGCCTCTCTACCTGACAACGGGTTGCTCTGTGCCTCGGGTCTGGTTTTTAACCATGGTGATACTGTGGTTGCCTGGTCCGTCTAACATAGACTCCATTTTTACTCAACACACCTGTGCTTGGTACGCTCCCAAACACATCATTTCTGTTATGTATTTGTGTATTGCACAGTGTTTTAAACTCGTTTTCCGACGTTAACGCACCGTTACACAAGCTACACAACAGATAAGAGCTAAGACAGAACTAGTAGTGTCTTCTCCATTAGCCTTACATCTGACAGTCCTTGGAACACTTCTCATGACTGTCGTGCCCATCACGGAGATCGCAGTAAATATGTACCATACACCCTGAGGACTGGCGTACCCTTTCCACACTACATGAGTGTGGAAAGCAGTGCCAAGCCGAACAGTGCCAAGCCATGCCAAGCTAGGCTGTGCTGTGCCTGTTTACACATCAACCATAGATGTTACATTAATTATTCACAATGTTTTTTGTAGGTACTAGAACCTGATGAAACTGTACAGAAGTAATCTCTAACAGGCCTGCCAACCAGTTAAAACCAACATAAACAGCATTAGCGTTATAATGTGGCCACGCTGTGCCAGAAATAACTACAGGGAATTGCATGATATAACTGAACTGCATTAAGAATATAGTAATTGTTGACGCATCTACAATAATATGAACATTAATTATTCATAATTGAAAAACATTCCAGTAGTTGGAACCAAGTTCTAAAAGACACTGTCTGAATGGAAAATGCTCATAGTCATGTTAAGGCAGTGTTGGTTCAGAGGTGTTTTTTCCATCTCCCACCCACAAGAGCCCCTCCCCCCTACCAGGCTGTGTGTACCAGGACAGATGCCCCCAGCAGCCTGACATCCCAGCGTATCCGATGGTGATGGGAGTGTGAACGCTGGCCCTGTCTGACGTCACCAGACCGACCGAATGCACAGATAAAAACTGCCTTCTTGGATTCCTCCGCTCCTCCTTCACCACCTTGTCAGTTCTCTTCTCCTTCAGCTGTTTCATCACTGGTGAGAAAGGATTATGGATGGAGGAGGTAAATGTAGAACAAAGGTGTTGTTGTTACAGGCAAATGGGATTTGTTTTCATGTTATTTTTATACAATCTATGAGGAGGAAATCACTTCGGAAACTGTTATAATGACAATATTGTACTGTGATTGATAGCTGTTTCATGAAAGACAAAATCAGGACTGTTAGACTGTCTGAGTCTTATGGTACATTCAGCCAACTGCATGACTTGTGTATTTTGCTCACAGGACAACATGAATAATTTAGCAAAATGAAAGCACAAATATAGACAAGGCATTAGGAAATAAGCATCAAGTCACACTAAATGCAGCAGGACACATTCACATAGGTTCATCGATTTCTGGTTAAGCTGAGTTAAGGGGTGGGTTGCAGTAGTGCCAACAACATTGCACCCTGCACCACACTGCAAAGAGCACTTACATCTGGTTAAAATATCACACCCAAATGCCCCAGAGCAGTTATGGGATATTGCCCAGTGCAGGGTGCCTTCTTTCGAATGAAATAAAATTGTTCACACTCTCTTGTCGCTAAATATCCTGTGGCCATATGTCCAATCCGGTCCTCATACCAGCGTGGGCCACCTAGTTACTGTATCTGTTCATCCACTCTCAACTGTAACTGTTACCTGATACCAGTCAACCTGGTGTATGAACTGTAAATAGATCTTCTAGAGATCATCAGCCAAACAGGTCTCTGTACTGAAACCTCTCCCAATTGGTTTGTCGGCGCCCACACAATCTGAGCACATTAAGGGCAGCAGGATGTCAGGGATATAATTAGCAAAAGATACTTTTAGGAGTTAATCACAGTAATGTTAAATAATTACATCCAATTACAACGACTGCATATAAGAGTTCACGTGTCAAAACATATATATATATATATATATATATATATATATATATATATATATATATATATACAGTATGAGAGAGCATATATTCAGCACATTCCGAGAGCACCATTCTCTTTCGTAGATGTCAATAAAGACTGCTCCACAGTCAACACTAACAGAGCCCACACAACATAGCGGGTGGTTGAAGTGTTGTTTTTTTTCATAAAATGGATAGTTCCTACTAAGCAAGAATGAAAAACACAGATGCATGTTCCCTAGAAAAATGTAATGCAACACAAATTTGTAATGCAACACAAATTAGCCACTAGTTTATTCTACACACTGAGGGGAAGTGCTAAAGAAATGACATCACATCTCTTTGTATTTATAAACTTCTCCGCAAAAACATGACATTTCACCCGAGGGCGGAGCCTTACATCTTACATCACAATGAGTGCACATGATCCAGGCTGATTCCATGGGCGTTCATGGCAGCAGCGGTGATGTTTTTATTTATAAATTCATTTGAAAATATTCAGGGTATAAAAGCTCTTCAGATGCACCATCTCATTTTCAAGTGTCCAAATGAAAAACAAATGTAACTGTTTACTACTTTCATAATCGCTTTGGTTCTCTATTCACACGTTTGTGGTACTTCTTTACAACTCAAAAAATATTTATTTTGGATACATGCCTTTCTAAATGCTGAGTTCACTTTTTCAAAACTCTTAACACAGTTCTTTTTACCAACATGCAGCATGGCTCATCTCACATGAAAAATGCACTAAAACTACCAAAACAGTTCACACAAGTCTCAATATCAATTAATTCTAGCACGAGCAAAGGTTTTCTCACACTGAGAACACCGTCACTCACAACACAATCACTGAAAACCACACCAACAACTGCTTGCATTTCAACATGTATCACAGATTGTTTTCTTTATGTAAATCCACGTTCCTTTACAAAAAGAGAATGGCATCTCTTTGCTATAGCTACCTCCACCTTCCAAGTGCCTAGATCATTCGTCCCTCTGTGGATGATTATGTCGGACGGTTGTCTCAGTCTCTGCCCAGCCTGGAATCCAAAGTCACACTGAGAAGCTGGGCTACAGATCTCCTCACATTTTTCGTCGGGAACACCCATGTACAATCAAGGTATTTTCCGTCGGGGTCACACCGAATCACAACGTTATTTGATGGCACCAACAAGAAAATAGCAGTTGAGCCCAAACATTAACACAAAATACTGTGATTTTTTTTTAAAGATACAAAATGGGTTCATTCCAATGAATGACTGACTGGGTACCAGGACTGACAGTAACGCCCCATCAGGGAAGCTGCATCAGGGCTCCCAGGGAACACGTCCAGGGGGCAGAGGACCCGGAATATAGTCAGGCAATGCTGCACCACGGAGGAGGAGCACAGCCGGAAGACGGGGAGGATTCGAACCATCATCCCTCCAGAACCACCACTCTGAGGTCACCCTTGACAATGCCGCCTCACTAGAGGAGAGGGGTTTTGAATTTCCCTTCTCATCCTACCCGTCTTTTCTTAATGAAACACTCCAGAGCCCTAAACCGCTGTCCGCTGTCCCCTGTTAGAATACAATACATTTATAAATATTAAAAATGACAGACCCCAGAAAATATTTTCTCCACTACGACTGAACTGGCAGGAGAGAAAGAGAGAATGAGAGGGGGAAAAGAGAAAGAGAAAATGAGAGGTGGGGCAGGGAAGAATGTAATCATTACTGGAGATAATGTGCTCTGTCTGCAGTCTAATCCACACCCGCTACGATTTAAGATGGGCAAAATGTCGTTTTTAGGGAGACCATTTTTAAGCACGGAAGCAATAGACAACAGGAAACAACAGTACTATCTAGCATACTGCTTATCTGCTTGCAATAGTGTAATTAAGGCCTTGCTTCCCCTGAGCAATGGCCAGAACACTCAGGACAGGCAATTTAGTGACCTGCTTATTCAATCGATAAGTCATGTCGGAATCCTTATGCGCCAGATGGAAAGCAGTGTCCATCCTATTATATATCAATTCAGCTCACAGGCTCCATTAGAAGTTGCTAGAGTGCGATGAAGCAAGGCATCCTTTATGGCTGTACATGGGCACGAATACTTAAGACACAGCTGGAGAAAATTGTGCAATACTTGATAATTGACAGTGATACATATTCAAGACTGATCAGAGCCCCCTGGAGCAATCAACAAATCTCCTATTTTGGGTATTCATAAAACCTGGCAGAGGATATTACTATAGTCACTCAGTAAGCTTGTAATCAAAAGTTGAATGGCCCCTTTGACACACAGAGACCCTGGGATTATTAGTTTTCATCTGACATTTTTATAAATGTGTTATGTATCCAAAATTGTTTTGGAAACCCAAAATGTTTTATTCGCACAAAGCCCCTTTTCATGTCTTTTACTAATTTTATAGGTTCCTGTCCTAGTTTGCAATAACTTTGATTTGGTTCACAAATTTTCCCCAAAAGAATTCATAAGTTGAGCTATTTATGGTAACAACAGAAAAGAGAATACAGGTGCCTTAGGTTTAAAGTTAGAACAAACGGTATTCATAATTTTTTTTAATCATAATAAATTCAATTGAAATTTAGATGCAGACAAAACCGTTTTTCTCAACCCAGATTGAGTGTCACAGAAGCGCGCTTTATGCTGTCTGAAGGTCTCCAAATGTAAATTGGTTTATTGTTTACAGCTAGACAGCTGGTGAAAGGCCACTTATGGCCATGTAGATTGGGATTTGTTAACAGCTAGACAGCTGCTTGTAGAGTTACAAGCTTGATGTTGTCATCGGATGCAAAAGTTATGGGACCAAACACTACACTTCAGACTCCTTTGATAGACTATTGAGGTGGTTAATCTAAAAGTTCACATACTTTATTCAAACAAATATATTGAATGTCGGATTAGTTTGCTCAATAAATACTTTGTGTTGTTTATTTAATCTGGTTCACCTAAACTATCATTAGTATGCAGAAGTACTGAAAATGCTAAAGGGTTCGCATTGTCCTGGATTAGCACAAAATAAAGATCCTCCTAGTTTGGCCATATTTCATTCTAAACCAAGCTGCAAATACTGTATTCAACACATGTGTATTTTTATTCACCGTTCATTTACTTCAGCTTGTGCCATTATTATTGCTTTTAATATGAATGTATTCATTTTATTGCTGCTGTGCTGTCGTTAGGGAGCCGCAGACCAGTAGGTCATTTCAATGGCTCATACAATGTTTCTCTTGTTTATAAGACAATTAAATCTTGAACCTAATCTGTATGGAAACAGGCTTTCCTGGGTTTCCTTACTGTTATTTTCTCTTTGTCTACAGAAAATGTGTGGATCTACTCTTAATAACGACAACGAAACAGCCCCTCTCCACTGGAATAAGACATCCTTATTTGTTTGCCTTTTGGAGCAGCTCACTGGTGTACATTGTAATTGGTCAGTATTGTCAGTATTTTCAGCATAGTTAGTATTTTCAGTACAGTCAGTATTTTCAGTACAGTCAGTATTTTCAGCATAGTCAGTATTTTCAGCATAGTCAGTATTTTCAGCATAGTCAGTATTTTCAGTATAGTCAGTATTTTCAGTATAGTCAGTACTTTCAGTATAGTCAGTATTTTCAGTATAGTCTGTACTTTCAGTATAGTCCGTATTTTCAGAATAGTCAGTACTTTCAGTATAGTCTCTATAGTCTGTATTTTCAGTATAGTCAATACTTTCAGTATAATCAGTATTATCAGTATTTTCAGTATAATCCTGGATGGGTAGTCAGTGGTGACGTCCAGCTGTATGATGGAGAAGGGCATAAGGCTGATGTTGTTATCCATGCGCAGATGGTCCCGCTGCTTTTTTCATTGAACTAGCACCATGACAAGTACCACGTTTTCACGGTCATTTTCCAGACCATCAAGATCTCGCCCACTCCAACGATGATAGTCAGCTAGGTATTTTCAAAAGAGCGGCTATGTGCAAGCGACTAATGAGCAGCAACAAGCCTACACCCACTGGTTTGGAAACTGTCATACGTCGTCGCTTGTTATGAGTAAATTGATTATTACAGCTCTACTATAAAGGCTCACCCCAAAAGATGTTGGATATGTCCTGCAGTGCTTTGCTTTTCTTTTTTGTGCAAGCTAAATCTAGCACTGAATCCTAGACTTAAGTCCCCACTCTCTTGGGCGAAACGTTGAGATTGGCTTGCAAGTCCCAAGTCTTGTATTGTAACTTGTATGTTGAAGGGGCAATAATTTCAGTTAATGTATTAAGCTATATTGACATCCTAGGGAAATATTAACATAGAAACCTGTGAAAAAACAGTGTTTGTTGTTTATCAGCCTAATAAAAATCATATCAAATCAAATGTATTCATAAAGCCGTTTTTACATCAGCAGTTGTCACAAAGTGCTTTTACAAAACAACCAGCCTGTGAGAATTTATTCTTTTATCAATTTAAAAAGTTAATCATAGGATCAAGCTTTTACAATGGCCATCATTGTCACCTGAATAAATCCCATTGACCTGTGGGGTGAGCTGAAGAGGAGAGTCTGAACTATCTGGATCATGTCTGCATGGAGGAATGGTCTCGAATTCCTTCCTGTGTTCTCCCACCTGGGTCTGTTATCTTTGGGTAATAGCTTTTCTTCCTCTGCTGTCTGACTGCCCCATGCTGGGCTCAAACCAGAGATCCTTTGAACATAATGAAAACTGTCCCCCATGAAGCATAGTTACCATCGCCCCATAAAAGCTGCAGCCCCTTCATAGCAAGAGAAACAATTACTTCCAAGTCTCAGAGCAAGACATTTAGTAGATTGAAATGCTACCGCTACCGACCGCTGACTAGCAATTTCACAGTGTCTATACTCGCCCTCTGACCTCCTTCTCTGCAGCTGCTGGGTAGAGCCCAACTGAGTGGTCTTGGTCAATAGTCACCGGTGAAAGTGACGTCAATGTGCTGTTGCTAACAGGTTAGCTTCCTTTACTGACAGTTTGCCATGCCCCACAGCAGGCGCACACTTGCGGTCCTCTGCTTCCCTAACAATTTTCCAACCAATTGAGCCATCCAAAAGGTGCCAGTTGCATAGCCCCGTCTTCAACATTTCAAGCTAACTGCTGAGTGAAGTTACAGTACGTTGTAAACTCCTTTAAACTCAGCCTTTCGAAACTCGCTACACAGCGAGATAAGCTTACACGCCCAGTCACATGGCAGACTTTGCGTCTTCCGCACTCTGAGCACAATGGCAACTGTCCACCATGAAGCACCTTTACCATCCCCCAGCAAAAGCTGTTGCCCTTCTAAGACAATGGAAACAATAACTTCAAATCACAGATCGAGCTAACTGACTAGCCATTTCACACTGGCTATATAAGCAAAGTGAGTGTTTTTGAATAAAATTATTATTTAATTGTTTTCTTTGAACAATCTTCACTCAATTAAAAATTAAATTCAAATGATTTCTTCAGTGTAAGATTAACCTGACAGAGATATTCTCTCATAACCATTTTATTTATTTTTATTTTGTCAGTTATTCTGGAGGGCTGAATTACTAAACCTAGCCCAATTTTATCACAATACCATGTAAATACAGTAGATTTATCTCTGCTAAGATTTCATTTTCATCTTCTGTTTGTCTCTCTAAATTTATTATATGGTAAAGCACTTCATATTGCTGCAAGCTACTTAAATGTTTTGATTAAGGGAAATATTTATTTTTCACGTACTCTGTGGCCTTTGCAATCATTAAAGAAATCACTTAATTAAAAGCTCTAGATGCTGCAGATACGTGTTCATTTGTGTACTTACAGCAAGCAGTAGATTACACTTTTTGACAGAAAATGTAGACACTGTTTTTAAATTGAGATTGGACTGTTATTTAGACTGGATTAAAAATGATTCATGAACACATGTGTAGGATTAGTAAAACTACAAGCAGTGTGTACCATGAATGCCTTTAGAAGTGGTATGTCTTTACTGAAAAACTAAATATTTTTAAGATATGAACACTGTAGCCTATTGTCTCTGAGTTTATCTCTGCTATCTGTTTATTTTATTTCTCTCGCTATGTTAATCCCAAATCCAACACACTGGTGCGCTCAGCTATCTGATTGTTAGCTTCTCTTTCCTTTCTCCCATTACATTCTTCACATAACCAACACACTGGTGCGCTCAGCTATCTGATTGTGTTAGTGTCTTTGTTTTCACAAGTGCATTATGCATGGGAGAACCTAAGAGGGAGAGAAAGAGAAGACGGTTTGCCTGAAATTAGTCCATTGTGTTTTAATTGCATCTTGTTTTTTCGGCGCTGTTACTCCATCGCCTTTCTCTCCACATATTACCACTTACTGTGAAAAGAAAAACAAATCAAAGCGATGTCGTCTCTTTTTTAATCCCTCATATTCCCACTTGTTTATTTGTTTGATTTGATCCAAAGGAGTGTGTTGAGTGTGCTGTGAGAGGGAAGGCGTTTTGAGAGGGAACCAGTGGGACCCAAATCAATATGCCGTATTAAAGGTTCTTCTGTTGTGGCGTCTTCTCCTCAAGAGCCAATCTCTCCTCACCTTTCCTCACATTTTATTGTGCGGAAAAACTGCTAACATGCTATTTCCGAATGTGTATTACATTTCCTCATTTTGTGCTTTTGTTTGGCTTCAGAGGGCACAAAAAACATTGTGATTACTGATCATTTCGTTTTGATGAGAAATCTGTGTTTTAATCAATACGTTTTTTGCCAAGTTTGTTTATGGTTTTGAGAAAACGTAGTACATTTCCGGGAAGTGTGTGTTCGTCAGGGATTCACAGGAGTACAGGTGTCTGACCGCTGGTTGGCTCAGGAAGTGCAGATGGTTGTAGTGGTCAAGTTCTGTCAGTGTGGAATGTGTAAGGCACCATGGCTTCTCCTATGTGAGGTACTTTCAGTGGAGCATTTGATTAATATCCACTATCTAATGAGTTTTGCAGTGCGTTTCATAGGTATTTTAAGTACTCCAGTAACTCTCAGCCAATAAAATGGCATGGCCATTTTTGAAAAGGTCAATATCCACAACCCTCTGTTTCACACACTGTAAAACATAACAAGCTCCTTCTCGCTGCACTTGCCAGCTCATCAGTAGCTTTCAAATGGACCCATACAGTATATCATTTTAAAGGTTTGGTCTTATTGCAGTTTAGTACAGGTGCAATTAGGGTTAACTGTCATGCCTGAAGACAGAACGGTGTTGTTTTTCTCACCCTTGGATTCAATCAAACAGTCTTTCAATTCATGGCCAACTGCTGATCTGCCACGTGATGGTTCATGTGCTTGGAGTTCAGCCACTCATAATCCATACTTTCTGTATCAGATCAATACCGTCCTCCATTTAAAGCTAACAATCACTGGATTTCTATTTCCATTCCTCAGGATAAATGTTTCAGTCCTTGTAGATCTACTTCCATTCATTGTTTCTTTACTTTATACACCTCATGACAAAATATGGCTTTCTGCTTATGCCTTGGTGAAGTCATCAAAACCCCCATGAACTCTGTGCTCTGACATGGATGAAGATATAGAGGGAGAAGAGAGGGAATGAAGGGAGTGTAGAGGGAGAATAAATCTATGTTGGAATATCAGGGGAATGCTGGCTGGAGTGATGCCCGGATTAGCCCCTACAGCGTCTGAAGATCAATATGGCACGGAGGACAGAGCGAGGTACGAGGGAGGTGAAGGGAGGAGCGGCTGAAAGGGAGCAAGAGGGAGGGATGACGGAAGATGGAGGACAGAGGGGGGAATTATGGGAGAGAACAACGTAGTGTTGTTGGATGTGCAGTGAATCCGAGGAGCACTTCTGGACACCAGTCGGCTCTGCAGGGGGCGTGGAATGCCAGGCTTCTGGTAGCCACGTCTGGTAAACCCATACTGAATATACACAAACGGGCTCAGTTAGCGCACCTCGAAAAATCCATTACCAAGACTCAGTCTCTTCCTGCATTTTTTGCCGAGACAGACGGACAGGCAGGCTCACTCCTGCAATGCAGACACCAAACATCCTCTGTATGTGGGTAGCAAAGAGGGAACGAGGTGGAATTGGGAGCATTCTGAATGTGACTAATGCGCTACTTTAACGCGACAGGCCAGTCGTTACGGTCCAGAGACCGCAGCTAAGGAATATGGATTCTCCTGGAAATATAAATGAATTAGACGCGGTGACACAGACGATGTTATGATCAGAAACGCAGTGACACAACGGACTACCAATCAGACCAATCAATTATTCAAAAGCCAACAATGGTAATGATGTTGATGCCATGTTCTGGTGCTAGTGACACAGGTGGAGAGCATATACAATGCACTACTGACAAACACACACTCACACACACACACGGAGTACTTCAGTATGGATGAGTCAGTGAAATTGAGTTTAGTGGTGTGTGTGTGGGGCACAACAGTCTATAACTCAGGAGTAATTACCAAATAAAACTTAGCTATATAGAGGCTGCCACTGGGTCTACAATCACTAGATAGAGATGGAGAGAGACAGAGATTTGTGCGGGCGTGCATATTGACTTGTCCACATGCTGTTGTGTTACTACATTACATCAAAAAAGATTTAATAGGTTTTAGTTCTGATCAACACAAAAAGTCCAAATCACAAATTGGGACTAATATGGGAATTATTCTGTCCCTATTTTAAAATGGACAATTGCTGCCTTAACAGTGAGGTTTAGGCGATACATTAAAGTTGGGTTTAGGGTTAGAGTGAGGAGCTATGCGATTACTGAGCAAATGCCTGGTCTCCTCAGCAAAAACTTCAAACTGCGTCAGTAGTTACATTCAGGGGAATTTTGGGCTATAACAATTCAAGGCAATTTTGTGAAAATATGCACATTTGCATATTGTCCTCCTACACCCCTGATTGGCTGTGGCACACAGGTTTATGTATGGTTCGAGACTGAAGCCCAAGATATATGTACGAGCCTCAGATTCACCCAAGATGCACAGAGCACACGATCCTGTGCTCTGTGGAAAATACTGTCAGCCTCACAAGTTTTTGACTCTGACCTGCACTGTCAACAGTGGGACCTTAAACAGACTGATGTGTGCCTTTCCAAATCATGTCCAATTTATTAACTTTACCACAGGTGATTTCCAAGCAAATTGTTGTAACATCTCAAAGATAATAATTGGAAACAGGATACAGCCGTGCTCTGAAATACTAATGTTAATGTGTTATTATAAAAAA
Organism: Esox niger; assembly: GCA_016801105.1. NCBI lineage: Eukaryota > Metazoa > Chordata > Actinopteri > Esociformes > Esocidae > Esox > Esox niger. The sequence goes on along the minus strand of JACXGJ010002091.1, from coordinate 47,433 downwards.
AAATACAAATTGGCTCAAATAAAATAATAAAAAGGTTTTGCTTGATCATTATGGGGTGTTGTTTAGAGCAGATGATAGATTAATAGATGATTCCTCTTGCCTGAGCTGAGCTGCCATCCAATGATTTATTGATACACAGAGAAAGGTTGATGTGCGTGTTTGCTTGAATCTGTGTGATTGTTTGTGGGCATATGTTTGTGCATGTGTTCATGGGTATTTTGAGTGTGTGTGTGTGTAAATCAGACCTGTATGTATAAAGCTGAACATGCCAGGCTCCTGCTGTAAGGAACCAGAGGAGCAACCTAGATCTGTCATAAACACGCCAAATAAACCATCACTCACTGCAACGCAGCCTTCGGGGAAGGAAGGGACGAGTTGAATGGATGATGTAAGAAGGGTTGAAGTGAAGGGATGATATAACAAAGGGATCAGTTAAAGGGATGATACGAAGAAAGATAAGGTGAAGAAGGGCTGATATTAAGATGGGAAGAGTTGAGGGATTGACACAAGGAAGAGATGAGGTTAAAAGAAGATAAAGAGAAGGGATGAGGCGAAGGGGTGATATAATGTGAACATAAGGGGATGATTTGAAAGAGGGATTGGGTGGAGCCATGAAGAGGCTGGCACTGCAGCACACCTACAGGCCCTCATCGGACCGTCTTGTTCTGAAGTGTCTGGCTGTGTGGTCCGGAACAGACATCGTACTTACATACTTCCTGTAGTTTCCAAGCTGTAGAATCAAAATGTAGATGACTGGGTGAAATCATGCAAGTTAAAATGCTCCTTTTACCCATTTATATTTCTATAATTTTTTATTAGAGCAAATGAAGAACAGATGTACGCTAGCTGAAATAGGCGCGCATAAGAAAGAATTAGCCACTTCTGTATCTGCAGCCCCAGTAGACTCTACAACATGGCTGAATGCATTCTGTTTCCCTAAACTCCCATAACAGACTCTGTTTTCCTCTGGGCCCACTCTCTGGAAAATCACTGTTTGTGTTCCTGCTGTGTTCACCACACAGACCGAGCTAGCTGGGAAATCTCTCCTGACATCTATTTAATGTCAATTACAGTTTTTTTGTCACTTTGGTTCAATTATCAATAGTTTACCTCAAGACTCTTAGTACAAAACTCCCTACTGGTCACATTTGTATCCCACTAAATCTTGAATTCCAAACAAGTGATTTTGCTTTACTTTGGTTTGCAAACATCTTTCACCATAAGATCTTTGATTTAACCACTAGGTTTTTGATTAAATATTATCAGTATATAATCTGGAAAATTGTTTAGGTCATAAAAACATGACATAGTGCAAGTCTCTCAGTTTAGTTATTGTAACAATCAGTTAGTCCAAGACCAAACATTAAGACATTAAGAAACATCTGTTTCAAAATGACTCAGAAGTGCTAAAGGAAATCTGTTACAGTTTATTTCACTTTTTTAACGTTCGGCAAAACTCTTGGGGATTTCCCAAAACCATCCCTGAATCACTTCAGGTGGAACCTGACATTATCCCACACAATGTTAGGAACTCAGTGAGGTGTGCAGTCCCAGCATTGTAGAGACCCAAGAAAGGGAAGTCTTACCACCCCTAAGTCCTTCCAGCCCATCTTCGCATATGGCTACACACATTAATGTCTCCCCACATTGTCCAGGGATGGACAGTTGCTCATTGGCCAATGATTCTGTGTCAACAGCACTGGGTTTTCTCAGGTAGAAGTCTGCTTTATCAACAAAGATGTACTTGTGATGGATCACAGCAGCTCAGTCTGAAGTTTTGACCCTGTCCAGGGGCTGATCTGATTTTCTCCTTTGCCTTTCTGTCTTTTCTGCTCCATGTTGAAAGACAGTGTTGACACTGTATTTTATGGTTACCAGTTGTGGTTACTGCTCTGGATGGCAATCATGTTCTGTATCTGACAGTACTGTATTGTACACGGGCAGTGTAGTGGTCTTTTGTGACTCACTCTGCCAACACCAAGGTTGTGGGTTTGAGTCCCACTGAGGTCACGTACAAATCTATGGCCTTCGGGTGGTAATTTTGTACTTTTAAATTACATAATGTAGTAGGCTAAATAATCTAAAATACATTCAGTATGTTCACCAAATTGTTGAGTGATGATAAATTGGAACAATGAGCATAGTAATAGTAAAACAATAGAGAAAAAATATATCAAAGGTCGATCATTATGTAAGTCAAAGTGAAATGTCTTTCTAAATGACATAGATCTACTGACGTTTGATCTTGTTTGTGGTACTCAGTCAAAGAAGGAGTTTTGATGATTTGTTGCAGTTTTTGTACTAACAAGGGTGACATATCACCATATACCTATATGGATAGTATCAAAGCTACCAAAAAATGTATGCATATTCAGTATCAAAAAATTATTACATTGAAAACGTTGTGGCACAAGTATTGTCACTGTCACGGAGAAAAAAGACCTGCAAGAGACAGCAAGAGAACATTATTTAATTGGCAAGTGCCCTAGCTATGAGAGCGAACCTGAGGTAAAACGAGTGAGAGTGATTTAGTGATAGGCAGCAAAAAAATAGGGAGGGAGGGAGTGGAAGCAGAAGACGATAACGGACGGAGATGGACAGGGAGCCTACAATTATTGTGCCGGCGTAACTGAGACTCGTCAAGGTGAATCTGTTGGTTATTTCTGTCCCGCGGTGATACGGCTGCTTTCAGTGTGCCTGTCATCCCCCAGGAACAACGGAGCTGTATGGGTGCGCGTGCATGCGCGCGCAGACACAATAACTGACACACAAACGCGCGCGCGCACACACACACACACACACACATAAAAACGCACGGACACGTGAAAGCGTGATCTCACACACATGTACACACAAACGCACACACTTTCTTACTTTCACATTCAGCTGATGAGAGCACCCATACAACACAGCAGGATGCCTTTCTTCACCCGTAAGACGTCTTGCAGTCCCCCCAGACCTGTCTCGTCGTCAGGTCTCCTGCCACCGCAACTCCGCCCCCGCTAAACAAAGTGCTCATTGGTTCCCCACGTTACCTTACAGGACCTCTGTTGTGACGTGCGACCCAATTAGAACTCACAAATGTAGCCTACATCGACAACGACGTTTGTCCTCACGGGTGACTAGACTTGGAGGTTAGATGTTTTTATGCATTTTTAAAACGTATTTGCAGGTGACATTTTCAAGTAGGCCCTAAGCATGGGCCCCTGCAATAAGGTTGGTATGGGTTAGGTAACCATTTTGGATGGGGAAGGGCCATGAATAGGGTTTGCATTGAGAAATAATTTAAGGGTAAAGGTTAGAGTTAAGGGTATGTGTTAAATCTGACTAGTTGGGGCTTACTGTAAAACGAATACAAACGTGACTGCTATCAAACAGCTCTTCGGCTGCCACACCTTTGGAAAGATTGACCCAAATATTGCAGCCCAAAATAGATTGATTAACTAATCAATAGATTGATTAACTAATCAATCAGTCAAAAAATGTATGGGATATTACTCAGACTGGTTAAAATGTACTGGCTTGTTTTACTGCAATGTTCATTGAGATGTTTAAATATACATAAGACAACAAGTTCATTTTTTCTAAGCACATTTCTTTTAATTTAAGTTTATTTATTTTAAATTAATTTCATTTATGAATCAAGTCTATAGGAACAAAGCCAAAACATATTTTCAGTATCTGTCTTTGTCAACACCAAACCAGACAGTGAGAGTTGCAAGAAATCTGAATCTCAATCTTTGGTCACCCTTTGCCTTTGGGCGAACAGACGAAACACGGAATTTGTTGCGAGTGCACAAGAAAGACAAGGTCTCTCACAGGTGAAAAGTGTGTGTGTGCACACGCGCGCGCGCCTGTGGAGACAACAGGAAATAAATCATTTCTATCAAACTCGCCAGGCTCCATGTTTCCCGTAATAGCTCATTAAAAAACAACACACAGCTTTATTCACATTTATCATCCTAAACAGTACCTCAGGCGCTCTGCTCTCGTTGTTGCTCTGCAGTTCCACTAAGCTAGCTAGCGCAGAAGCACTGCCATAACACACCTCTTTTACTCAATTAAAATGTTTAATTAGGAAAGGCTCGTTTGTATCACGCCATTTACATGGTGCAGTCAGGCTTTGCCAGAATGTTCTAATTGATTATTGTAGCCTGAGGCTCGATTGTTGTCCTTCGTCGACGTGTTTATGTGCGCGTGCGCGTTTCAGGTGTATACGGTCAGATGTATTGCAGATAAGTTGCTGAGTTGGCGTGCAGAACGTGCTGCGGTTTTAGCCGGGACAACTGAGTTTTAATTTGCGTAGCCCATGTAGTAAAGTAAATGGATTTTAAACATTCAAGAAAAGGGAGCTATCCCAGTCCCATCTGATGTTTTCCTGTCAGGACATCAGGTGTCCTCAGAGCAGGTGCCAGTCAAGCAACCAGTAGCCCCCCTAATGTTTGTTTCTTCATTGTGGAATGAAGTCATCCACCTCCTACACCCCTTTTAAAAATGGGCGTTTTGAGGTTTTGAGGCCACCTCCATTACGTTTAGAACCTCTTCCTCTCTGTCGAGAATAATAAACTGTCATTTGATGAAACTGCTCTCTGCCCCATTTCATACTGCTAAGAGAAAAGAAAGAGGGATGAGCAGCAGATGCAGTAGAAGAGAGGGAGGAGTGGATGGATGGATGGAGCGGGGTCGAGGGACAAAAACATTACGACAGGTTATTAGAATTCATCTTTGCTCCATAATGGATGGTCTTTCAGCAGCGCGCACACCACTTCCTCATTCTATTCACCAGCTGCACAACAAAAAGATACTGAATTATTAGCGGATGGTTGCCATGGCAGTGTGATGGTACTCGGTACTCAGGCTTTTGGGAACAAGCTGATAATTAAAGCAGAGAGAAAGAATGGAGAGACGAGTGTCACGTTCAAAGATGTTTGAAGAGAGAGAACGTTTATTATGTAAACGCATGTGTTACCTACAGGGGTTTCATTCTGGGTTTTAAATACTATATAGCTATTAGCCTGCCGAACCAAAGCCTACTGGCACTGTCTCAGGGAGCTATTGCGTGTCATCAGGAGTGCTGTTCCAAATTGCAGCGGTTGTGCCTGCATGCGACAAATCTCTCCTTAACAACGGAAACATTAACACTAACCCAGAGCTGTTATCAAACAATGGTTACCTCAGGTAATGAGCAGTGTCAGTTCAGGGGCTTTATACACACTGAATTCAGTTGATAGGAGTGGCATTTCTGTGGGTTTCTTTGTATTTCTTTGCGTTTCTTTTTGTTTTTGTACATTTAATGATGTTTTTTCCGTGGGTTGCTATGCGTTTCTGTGTGTTTCAGAGGATTTTCATTTCCGAAGCATTGTTGGCATGACAAGACATTTTCAAACAAGTGTTGCCAAAGCAATACAGCAATACCGAGTGGAATAACAACAACCACAATAATAATGCCTATACAAATTATATAATGAATGATAATAATGAAAATATATCTTATCAAAGGCTATTGGGTAACCACAAATGCATATACCATTGTTTATATATTTTATTTCTGTGGGTTTTTTTATGTTTACATTTTTGTGTTTTCTTATGTTTCTATGTGTTTTTGTAAGTCACACTGATGATAGCATAATAAGATTCCTTAAACTTAACCCTTACTGTACCTCACGGACAGTAATATCAAATGGTCCTTCCATTGAAAAGCCCACTTTCTAGTTGACATGACCCATAACATGGATTAAGAGCACTCACAATGGCTGTGTAAATCTTCTGCTTTTCTGTTGGTTACTCTTCCAGAGCGTGGTGTCATTGCACAGAATCTCTGCCTCCTATTGGTTAGCCTTGATGCAAGCCACTTTGTCTGTTTGGCCAGTCTGACGGCTAATAGGAGAACATTTAACGGATGAAATCATTGATTGGCTTAGGTTTTCTGTGATTTTTGTATAGCAAAAATGTTTTTACAAGATCATTTCTGACAACTCAGCCAATGGTCTCATTTCTATCAGAATAATTTCCAACAATAAAGTGTTACGAGGCATGTTCACCATGTCGCTCTTTTTATGTGGACAACAGACATTTCATATTGGAGATAAATGTGTCTTATCTCTAGGACTTTATACTGCTTGTGAAGCCTTCGGTCTAAAACGAAGCATGCCAATTAGTTTTGCATGCAACTCCAAACAGCTCCCCTCTGGACCCATCAGTCGAAATTAAATGAGCTCCTCCTCTGCCCATCCTCAAGCACTCCTACTGTGGCGTAAATGTTCTTCATCCATTTCAAAGCCAATATGTGTCTATGCTGAGAACCTTTCAGTGGTTTATTGTGACCAAAGATGGACAAGAACAAAGTGCACCTTTTGCCTCCGACGTGTTGTTTTCTTGTTGTCTTGGAATACTGGGCCTGGAGGGATGCCCACAAATCCTGTTTCTTTTCTCTGTGTCTTTGATTCATCTTTTCTGAGAGTAGAAGGAACTGGCCAGTGGTTATTGTCGCTGGCAAGCCAATCTGGTAGAGTTACAACCCCTTAGGGAGTATTGATTACAGAAGTACATTCATGGATAGACTGAATTGAAGGCATTGTCAATGCAATCAATTGCAATCCAATCTTTACGGCTCCAATTGGGAAATGTGTGGTGCAAATTGAGTGTATTTTTTTTACTGAGGTGTAATGCACAACATAATCCATGATGAATTCTGATCCATCGGCGTCTTCTGGTGTCTGGAAAGTAAATACCACATTAATCAGATGATGTAACCAGGCCATTGCTACAGATCCAAAATGTCCGACCAAATCCACAGATACATTGTTTTGCGTCCACCCGTCTCCAGCACTCAGACCCACGGTAGCATAGCTGTTACCACACATCCTCGGACCGTAGAACGTAACCCAGGAAGGTTGGAGCGCACCGACACGCCCTCCTGGTTTCCTCAGTCACACGGAGCGTCTCTGCTCTTCGTGCCTATGACAAAAAACAGTCGATGACTCTTCAGGTAAGCAGAACCGACTGCCCTGAGACTGTGTACGCTACTTCGTCCCGCTGGAAACCCTCTGCTCGTTTGAACGAATGAGGCAGACGACCTGAGGGAATGGGTTCCAGGGAGACAGAGGGGAAGTTGGTCATTCTGGCCCCACGGGGATCTTGAAGTAGTCAAGCAGTGCAAACTGAGCATCAACTAATCACAAACCTGTGGAGCTCATGAGTGCACACACGAGAAAACACACGCCCAGGAGCGCACTTACCCATAATAACCTGAGCGCAAGTACAGTCTCAGTCTTCTTCATAATATCTGTTTTCCTCAACACTATACACACACACACACACACACACACAATCACACAAACACACGCACACACACAGACACACACTGTGTAAGTGCAGGTGGTTCTCTCATTGTCATTCATCAGTCAGCCGTGTATGAAGGTCAACACTTAGAAGGAGGGCATGTGGAGAACAAGCCAATCAGAAGTAAGAAATGAGATGAAAGTATGATTGACTTGTCGAGCGAGAGAGTGCTGCGATATCTGCATACGGAATGGGCAGATCAGCCCGGACGCAGATGAAAGAGCTTGTTGCTGTGGTAACACACCTGCATTGTCGGAATGTGGGAGAGATTTCTGTGATGTAAAGGGTTAGGGTCTAAGGGAAAGGTGAGGTTGTATGTATGTGTGTACGTATGTTTGGGGGGGTTCTGTGTATGTGCCTGTATTTGGGGGGGTTCTATATGTGTGTGTGTGCATCTGGTTTGGGGGGTGTATGTGTGTATGCCTGTGTTTGGGGGTGTTCTATAAGTGTGTCTGTTTGGGGGGGTTCTATGTGTGTATGCCTGTGTTTGGGGGGGTTCTATGTGGGTGTGTGTTTGGGGGGGTTCTATGTGTGTATGCCTGTGTTTGGGGGGGTTCTATATGTGTGTGTGTGTTTTGGGGGGTTCTGTGTGTGTGCGCACCTTCACATGCTTGAACATCATTTTCCCAATTCAGCTTTGTATCACCATCATGTGAGATGTACAAGGGGCTTCCTATATTTTTCCCACTCTGTTTATGGTCTAATAGATACAGTATACTTTCTCTCTATTCTTATCCATGACTGAAATGGTAAAAACACCATGGTTACCAACTGGTAAGATTTTTGGGAAACATTTATGGTATACCTTTACACATAACACATATATAGCATGAGACAATGTTTCTGGACTGTAAACCCATCCGGGATTACATATGATTCCTGGATGGGCTGGTCCACAGGAACCTTAGACTCCTGGATGGGCTGGGTTTCCTCTCTAGGTCTGTTCCTGTGTTCCTTGTATTTCCTTGCTAATATTTTTCAGCGTTTTATTGCGTGCTTTTGGGGTTTGAGGCTGAGTATCTGTATAAGAACTTTGTGACAACTGTTCAGGTAAAAAGCTTTATATGCTACAATAAATGTGGTTGATATGTGACTTTCAACGGTCAAACCGAGGCTGGCAAGGCACACAGAGAAAAATGGGCCCTTCCCTTTGAGTAGATGTAGAGAAGGCCCTCCCCTCCTCCACACTTCACTCTCTCATTTATTTCAATTTGTCTCGCTTTACTTTCCCTTAAGAAGGCGCTTGGTCGCGTGCAGCCACACACGGGCAGAGAAATTGTCTGCCCTCTGCCTGTAATGAAACATTTAGATGGAGGCTTGTGTACTAATATGAGCATCTGAGCTATAGGCTGGCCTCGACCACAGCTCTCTATTGTAGCCATCTTAGAGTTGAGTAGTCCGCAAGACAGGTCTCATATTTGATGCGTCGCGCTCACTTGGGTCATCTCCAAGTGATTTATTTTAAGGTTGCTGTATACCTGCAGAGTTTGAAACATTGTGATAGCGGCAAAGAAATGGTATGTTTGTGTGTCTTATCACCCAGTTTTTCATTCCTCCATTCTCTTAACTTTTCTTCCACCATGACAACCAAATCCGGTTTACATTGTTCAAATATTACGTTTAGTGCTCTCCATTGGACAAATTATCTTAATGTTAAGGTCTGAACTACAGGGACTCAACTTTTTACCTCTAGGGTATATGTGGTACCTTTAGAAAGTATTCAGATTCCTTCATTTTCTCCACAATTTGTTGCATTCTTTTATTATTGATTAAATATATACTTTTTGTCATCAGGCTACACACAATACCACATAATGTCAAAGCAAAAACATATTTTTAGAAAGTGGGCCAATTTACTGCAAATTAGGAACTAATATATCTAATTAACATATGATTTAAGACCTTTTGCCATTAAACAAACTGGGTTCAGATGCATCCCGTTTCCTTTCTTCTTCCTTAAGATGTCTCTATGACTTGATTGTCTCTAGAACTTGATCCACCTATAGGTAGAGTCATTGACTGGACATGATTTTGCAGGACCATTTAAGGTCCTAAGTTTCACAGGGCATGTCAGAGCAAAAGCCAAGACACGGACTCCAAGGAACTCTCTGTAGACCTCAGAGATGTGGGAAAGGTTATATATAAATTGCAAGAGCATTGAAATTTCCCAGGAGCATAGTGGGCTCCATCATTGCGAAATGGATGATATTTGGGACAATCAAGACTCTTCCCAGAGCTGCCTGGAGATCTTTGGTCAGGATCTCCAGGCAAAAAATCAATGGCATTAATGATTCTCTGCTGCAACTAGAGAACTTGCCAGAAGGACAACCATCTTTACCGCCCTCTATCAATCAGGCCTTCATGGTAAAGTGGATAGACAGTCTATATAATTAGCAGGGTGTGACCAAACTAACTGCTGCCAAGGCGATGACTGGGTCTTTGTAAGATAAAAAAAATGCCTGAACAGTTTATGGTGACATTCTATAAAACAGGTTAGTTCTTTGTCAACCGAAATTGTTAATTGTAAGATAAAATAAATAATAAACCAAATGAATAAATGTCAACACATTCAGGCAAAGCAAGTACCCCTTAAACTAATATTCCATAGAGTGGAATGTTGGTGTGTGTCTTCCGGAGATCATGGTCAAAAGAAAGTCAATGTTTTCTCTTTTTGGTCTATTGATCATCCTACATTAAAAATGATCAAGCTCAACATATTAACCCTGTTCACTTAAATCATGTTACAAAGTTGTTTATTTGATTAAACTTTAATTCATAATTCTTATTTTCATGAACATCAAGTGTTTATACTCCCTCAAATCTATACTTAGTTATACTCTCTCAAATCTATACTCAGTTATACTCTCTCAAATCTGATGTTGAAAGTGTAATTTTATTATATGGACAAAAATGTAACTGGTCTTAGTTTACAGGGTTTTACTCCCTGAGATTTGGCTCCTTTTAAATCATAATGATAACAGAAATCACCCAAATGGCCCTGAGTAAAAGTTTACATATCCTTGAATGTTTGGCCTTGTTACAGACACACAAGGTGACACACAGAGGTGAAAATGGCAATTAAAGGTGAATTTCCCACTTGATACCAAGCCAAGGTCAGCTAGACTAAGAAAGATTTCAGCCAAAACTACCAGAAGAATTGTTTGAACCCACAGTTAACCTCAGGAGAAATGCAGGCTGCTCTGGAAAAAGATGGTGTGGTTGTTTTGAGAAGCACAATACGACGTTACTTGAACAAAAATGAGCTGCATGGTGGAGTTGCAGTAAGAAGCCTTTACTGCGCCAATGCCACAAAAAAGCCTGCTTACAATATGACTGACAACACCCTGACAGGCCTCACAGCTTCTGACACACTAGAATTTGGAGTGACGAGACCAAAATAGAGCTTTATGTTCACAACCATAAGCACTATGTTTGGAGAGGGATCAACAAGGCCTATAGTGAACAGAATACCATCTCCACTGTGAAGCATGGTGGTGTCTCACGGATGTTTTGGGGTCGGTGTGAACTCTAAAGACATGGGGAATCTTGCGAAAATTTATGGCAGGATGAATGCAGCATGTTATCAGTAAATACTGGCAGGCAATTTGCATTCTTCTGCATGAAAGCTGCGCATGGGACACTCTCCGAGTTGACTCTGGTGGTTACAGCAGAAAAAGGTGAAGGTTCTGGAGTGGCCATCACAGTCTCCTGACCTTAATATCATCATGCAACTCTGGGGAGATTTCAAACGTGCAGTTCATGCAAGACAACCACTTTTGCCAAGACAAATGGGCAGATATGCCACCTACAAGGATTCAGGGCCTCATAGACAACTATTACGATGGATTTCATGCTTTTATTGCTAAAGCGGGCAATACACAGTATTAAGAACTAAGGGTATGCAGACTTTTGAACAGTGGTCAATTCAGTTTTGTCTTTGTTGCCATGTTTTGTTTTATGATTGTGCCATTCTGTCATAACCTACTGTTGAATGTGAATCCCATAAGAAATACAAGACTTGTGTTTTTCCTGCTCACTCATGTTTTCTTTACAAATGGTACATATATTATCAATTCTCCAAGGGTATGCAAACTTCTGAACTCAACTATATCTTCCTGAAAAGTTCATTGCTAAACAATTAGCATGTCCGAATGGCAACCATTTCCTGGAATGACCGAGATGCAGCATATGCAAGATCTTGAACAAATAAATCAAAACCAAGAAACAGATTTGATGTCATGGTCTAGCTTGAGTCACTAAGAACACCTGTTCTTTTCATTCTCCACTATTGAAATCTTGGTTTAACTTGAACACTAAGCCTGGGTTGTTATGCATTGCACATTGTGAGGAACTATTGAATTCACTGGTGCACTGTGTTTTATTTTACTTCTATATATTCAAGAGTGCTCCCTGGAATGCCACACTTTTGTACTCCTAATTCTCAAATGTCCAACTGAATACGTTTAAAAAATGAAATGGTTTTGGCGTGAGCAGAGCCTCCATATATGACCAGTTTCCTTATACAGTTATTGAATAAAGGGAGAGAAAAACGAGACAGAGAGAGCTGTAGCTCCAGGCACAAGTCCTCTTCATTACATGGTTGTGGAGAACGAGGCTTTGTACATTTTAGGAGACAAGGGCTTCTTTTGTGAGTGTACTCTCCCATAGCTGATTAAGGTCTGACATGGAAAGAAGAGGAGGAGGAAGAGGGGTGGAATCACATTTCTGCAATTGAGAGATCAAAGGACAGTGTGTAATGGTGTTGAGGTTTTTTTCTCTTTTGCTCAGGTCCATCAGACTTTGAGGTCCGAGCAGGGAGCAGGGAGAGAGAAGAGAGGCTGGGTTCAACATACTTAATCAGTGTTAAGCTGAAACCCCAAAGGTATGTGTATCTGAGTCTTACCAATCGAAAGTACACCAAGATATTGGTTAGGATGAGAGAGAGACTGCGAGACAGACAGACAGAGAAAAATAAACTGATATAACATTATCTGAGAGAGAGCGAGAGAGAATGGTTAATAATGTGTTTGCAGTGTTTGGTGGGACAGAGCTACTTAACTGATGTTACCTGTTGGAAACTTATCTGATGGTCAGTCCCATATAGCAATTCTATCCTTCTCTATTGCCGTCACTGTCTTAAACATGCTACAGTCCCATAGCCAAGCTATCCTTCTGTATTGCGGTTGCTATCTTAAATATGCTAACAGTCCCGTAGCCATGCTGTCCTTCTCTATTGTCATCACTGTCTTAAACATGCTAACAGTCCCATAGCCATGCTATTATTCTCTATTGTCATCAATGGCTTAAACATGCTAGCAGTCCCGTAGCCATGCTATCATTCTCTATTGTCATCAATGGCTTAAACATGCTAACAGACCCGTAGCCATGCTATTATTCTCTATTGTCATCACTGTCTTTAACATGCTAGCAGTCCCGTAGCCATGCTATCATTCTCTATTGTCATCAATGGCTTAAACATGCTAACAGACCCGTAACCATGCTATCATTCTCTATCACCATCTTAAATATGCCAACAGTCACATAAGCATTCTAGCATGTTCTATCTATCTGACATAGAACCCCATATCGCATTGACTGAAACAATGATGAATGTCTTCTTTAGGAAGCTGATGCCTCTCCGCTAGTCCAGGGACAATGTATCAAAACAGCCATCCCAGCGAGTATATTTAGAATGCAATTACAACAGAAAAGATGAATTAACTGCATTGTTCCTGATGGAAAATACTAATCTACCTGCTGACAAAAACTGATAGTTTAAATTATTGTGAAATTGATTGACACTGATTCACTTGTTTGGTGTGTTGGTTTTATCAGGCATGCCTAGTAATCATTTAGGGTAGAAGACAGCCAAAGGACAAAGACAAATACACACACACACACACTCATATATACAGACTTGTCTAACAATTTATTTTCTCATACTGGGCACCTGTGGTGATACATCTGTGTTGTTCAAACTCTATTTTACAGAAATGAATCCTTTATATACATGCAGACATTGAGAACACATCGCAATCTGAGGCCCTTCCTTTCTGGCCTCACACCAGTACCAGTAGCATCCAGGCTGATTTAGATGCAAACGGCATATTCACACACGGAGAAAATGACACTTGTTTCCTATTTTCCTATTTTCCCCTCCTTGTGCTGCTTTGCAAATTAAGCGGAGTGTTTGTGACAGCTTGTGCAACGGTAGCGAAGGCAAGCGGAGCTTTGGATTGCACATTTTCCCTAAGGGGGTTGGTCTTGGTTTGATATACTTAATAAACTTAAAATCCCACAGGCTGGCAGGCAGCAGTAGCAACAGCACTGCTTATTTCTCCCCACTAAGAGATACGGGTACGGCAAATGGAAAATACTAGAAGTTTAGAGCGGTTTTTGATTTTGTGTGCGTGTGCGTGAGCGTGTGCGTGTGCGTGAGCGCCTGTGCATTCATCCGTGCTTGCATACATACATGCACGTAGATACCACATTAAAGTGATGTCCTGAAATGACTTCATAGCACACGCTGCCTCTGCCCAACGTCAAGCGGTAGAGCCAATCTACACACACCTGGTTTTCTGCTTAATCATCTAAAGGCATTTGGATGTGTCCCGACGACTGGCTGGTTGGCCGGATGAACGGTTAATTCAGTAATTTATTCATGTATTCGTGAATTCGTGTACCATTCCTGCATTCATTGTGCTGTGTGGCGTGAGGACAACATGGACACACTGTAGGGGAGGTAAGTTGGTTTTGGTGGTTAGAAGGGAAATATTGTAATAAGTGAGGTTAGAAAAGGGAACGGTGATTCATTGGTTACAGGATTAGATTGGATGTTAATTTAGGAGCTTTGTGAAAAAAGGAGAGTGAGAGAAAGAGTAAGAGTGAAAGGCAATGAGAAGAAGGGAGACTGAAAGAGAGAGAGGTGGGAACTGTGTCATATTAATGTTTTAAGCAGCCTGTTTTGGAGAAGTGTTCCTTTCAGAGCTATTTAAAGTCCACTAGTTACTAAGATGTAATATTAACGTGATTAGGCATATTTATATTTTATCCTGGCCTGTTTAAAGACCTGGCAAACCCCACCAGCTGTACTGAGCCTGTCAATTCTGCTGTGTATAGGATGAATCAAAAACCCTGCTATCTGCTGTCCAGGCTCCCAAATCTCCTGAATCAAAACCCCCTGATACCTGCTGTCTTGGCTACAGAATCCACTGAATCAAAAACCCTGCTATCTGTTTTCCAGGGTCAAGAATCTATTGAATCAAAACTTACTACCTGCTGTCCAGGCTCAAGAATCCATTGAATAAACCCCCCTGTTGCCTGCTGTCCATGGTCCTGGATCTACTGAATCAAAAGTGTGGCTATCTGTTGTCCAGGTTCTTGAGTGGAGATTTTTTATCCTAATAGGGAATGTGAAGCTAGGTTTTCGATGGTGCTGTAAGCACAATCATGGTGAGGCTGAATCTAAAATATGAGTATCCTCAGTCTTAAGAATGCGTTAATCTTTAATCTTAAAAAAGGAGTATATAACTATAACTGCAGTTAAGTTTCTAGAACAGTATTCTACTAATGCTTTTAATGCTGTTGCTTTTAAATAGCTTGTTTTTTAAGTGCTCTACCGAGCTTTGTATTCATGTAATGATTCTCTCCATTAATATGTAACAATATAGTATTGTTACTATAATTGTTATTATTAATTATTGTTATTATATTTGTTATTACATGTTCCTGCACGCATGCATACTGATTGTCTGCACATTGTTTGAAAAGGTTGTGACACTATAGGCACATTTATTTCATCGTCTTCAATGTGAAGGATGTGGATTCTTCACTGTACTGTAAAAGCAACAACATGACCAAGCCTATGAAAACCATATTAATACCATCACTACTGCCATCACCCCCTCTACTGCTACCATTACACAACCATAAAGACACGAGAGTAGTTATTAATCAACATAGAAACTAGAAACTAGATCAGCAGCTCAGCCAGGTGGACATGGTGTCAGTTCAGGTCCTGAGGTGGGGTCCTCTTTGCTTGGGTCCACACTAATATCCAACAAGACAATGTTGAATTGTTTCTAGATGCTATGTTAGAAGTTCATAGACTAGTTCTAGTGAATGTGAAGTCTGACTAGCAGCAAACTCACTACACCCACTTAACAAATCCTTCTCTTGTAAATGCAAGTTAAATTGAATAAAACACCTATTTAACACAACAACAAAGCATCTATCTGTGTGCAAAATAGTCTCTTTAATGCTGGCATTCTCATCAGACATCTAATCTCTCCCTCATTTGGCCTATCTGGAGTCCAATTAACCACAATGCAAGCTGCTTGAATATCATTTTTGAAGCCATTATCAAGATGAGAGAAACCTCAAAGCTACCTTTTAGTTCCCTGAAATATCCACCGAAGATATGCATTTCAGATTGCAATGACTAATTCCAGAGTTTAGAGAGATAACAAAAAGTGTTGAGTGAGAAAGCCAAACTCTGCCAAGCAATGAAAAAATGATGCAGGATGTAATTGCGACTCAATTGCTTAATGTTATTTAAATGTGATATACTCACATCAGACTGGGAGAGTATGAGTCCAAATAATGCCATCGTGATAACTGCCATTTGTATCCTGGTGGATCCGACTGTCTGAGCTTTATTTAACTCTCTCCAGTTAGATACTACACTGCAAACTCCAGTTGGAGAGGATTATGATCATTCTGGGCCTATTACAGATGCACCTTGTATTGTCCTTAAATAATTCCCCATTTCAACTGAAATATCTTAACACTGAAAATTAATCTGGGTTTCCACATTTGTGGAAATTGTGGCATTTGTTAGCGAATTTTTAACATTGCAAAACCAATCTTAGGCAAAAAACCCATGACACATAAAAACATGTTTGGACTTAAAATTCTGAGTGAATTGTGCCATGAACCAATACATCAACGTTAGCAAGTTTTACAGACCAGTACTGTGTTAATCAAAGGGGCTTTGACAATGCTTTGGTATTTTAAGCAATGTGTCACCTATTTTGAATTCCAATAATCTATTCAGTTTAGAAATACTGGGGCTCCACTGAAGGTTTGGGGCTCCCATACATATATCAAAAGCACCCATGTATCAAAATAAAATCAGCAATGTGTGACTGGACGTCTAAAGGACTATTCTCTTTGGAAGAATGGTCCAAATTTCCTGGAGGGGATCTGCACTGAAATGGCTATGAATACGAAATATGTCTGCGGATATAATGGACAAAGTCTAAACAAACAAGCTGTGTTAATAATTAAGTCCATGATATTTCTGCAAAGGTCTTCTAACTTCTATTCAAAAAAGTGATTTACAAAAATGAAATCCATTTCTGCAATGTTGATTATCTGAGAAAAGTGGAGACGAAATGTTTTGTTTAATTTTGAAGAAAGAGGGAATCATTTAGGAAGTGCAATGGACTTGCTGAACTTTACTCAGTCACATGACAAAAAGATACACAAATGTATTATTTCACTATTCATGTATCATATTTTATAGATACAGCATAATTTCGGTGGTTAACTTGAAAACAGAATGTGGCTGTACGGTATGTGCCCAATTCACATACCCGTCCACTCCACCTGTTACCCGGATTCTACTCCCTTAATCCCAACATTCCACTCCACCTGTCACCCGGATTCTACTCCCTTAATCCCAACATTCCACTCCACCTGTCATCCGGATTTTACTGACTCCCTGAATCCAAACATTCCACTCCGCCTGTCACCCGGATTCTACTCCCTTAATCCCAACATTCCACTCCACCTGTCATCCGGATTCTACTGACTCCCTGAATTCCAACATTCCACTCCACCTGTCATCCGGATTCTACTGACTCTCTAAATCCCAACATTCCACTCCACCTGTCATCTGGATTCTACTGACTCACTGAATCCAAACATTCCACTCCACCTGTCATCCGGATTCTACTCCCTTAATCCCAACATTCCACTCCACCTGTCATCCGGATTCTACTGACTCTCTAAATCCCAACATTCCACTCCACCTGTCATCCGGATTCTACTGACTCCCTGAATCCCAACATTCCACTCCACCTGTCATCCGGATTCTACTCCCTTAATCCCAACATTCCACTCCACCTGTCATCCGGATTCTACTGACTCTAAATCCCAACATTCCACTCCACCTGTCATCCGGATTCTACTGACTCCCTGAATCCCAACATTCCACTCCACCTGTCATCCGGATTCTACTGACTCCCTGAATCCCAACCTTCCACTCCACCTGTCATTCGGATTCTACTCCCTGAATCCCAACCTTCCACTCCACCTGTCATCCAGATTATACTCCCTGAATCCCAACCGTCCACACCACCTGTCATCCAGATTCTACTCACTCCCTGAATCCCAAACTTCCACTCCACCTGTCATCCAGATTCTACTTCCTGAATCCTAACATTCCACTCCACCTGTCATCCAGATTCTACTTTCTGAATCCCAACATTCCACAACACACGAATGCTGCACTCTTCCTACTTCACAACTATCTGAATACTAAGCACCTGTTGTCACATGACTGTTCTTTTGTTTGTCACCGTATTTAGTTCTGGTTCACTCCCTTTTCTGAAAGTGAGGTACAGTTTTGTAAACTACTAAGCCGTTCTTAGAGTTTGTTCTCATAGAGTGAATTTACCAGCACTATACTGTGTTCTTTCCGTGTATGCCCATTCAGCCTGTCCCTGGTATACTATTCATCTACTCCTTTGTCCCTTTGCTTGTTTTGGATCTCTGGTATTTTTTACCCTTACCTGTCAAACAACCACTATTTCTTGCCTGCTCCTTCTGCTGTTTAAATAACCCTACACTGCGCACTCCGCTGTTGGGATCATCTACACCTGCTTCAGTCCGTTATTGTTACAGTGGCAAATTAATACGAGGAATCTCCACTCAACCCTGTGAAATATCTGAAGTCGGATGATGTAAACCTAGCAGTATGAATCTCTTAGCTCTGTGCAAGATAGTGTGAGAAGGTTGTGCTGAGGTGGTGAGAAGAAGCCTCGCCATCCCTCCCTCTAATAAGCTCCTGTGGGACCAGATGCAGTGCTGGCTACAAGCAACCAACTGCAAAGTGAGAGAAGCCGCCTGAACTACTTTTGGCCTATAACGAGGAAAGTGTGAACAATCCGAGTCATACAATAACACCTTTGTATCGCACTCTCGGGTGACAAGCTGTCGGGTGGCGTGGATCAAGGGCTACTGGGGGATGTCTGATCCACTGATGGCTCAACACGCCAAAACTGTGATGCTGCACGAGTGATCTGTGTTTCTCAGATCGGCTGCCATTTCCTGGAAGTTTTACAGAACACCAGACAATTACCGCTGAGCTTCCAGACCCTCCCGTTGGTCAGTTACACACAAGCCGGACTTGCCCAGTGTCAGGGATGTCCTGTATACACTGGTCAGCGAAGTATTAGACCCATGTTTCTCTGAATCAAATTGATGGGTTTAACGTAACACAGTCCAGAGCCTCTGAGGACACGTATCTTGCCAACCGTGGCTTGGAGCGTATGTGCTTTCATGTCCTGGCATTTCAGAGTATTAGTACCTAGTATTTCAGAGTATTAGTTCCAGAAATGTATCAGTATTAGTACCTGGTATTTCAGAGAATTAATATGTGGTATTTTAGAGTATTAGTACATGGTATTTCAGAGTATTAGGACCTGGTATATCTGAGTATTGGAATTTCTGAGTATTAGTATTTCAGAGTATTAATTCCAGGTATTTGAGATGGTAAGCCCCAGGTATTTCAGTGAGTAAGTCACTTGTATTTCAGTCTAGGAATCTAACATTTCTTTGGTATTCAAGAGGCTGCAGGCACATTGCCAATGAGGTAGCTTTCATCACTCGCAATATTGCTTCCTGTTGACATATAGGAACACCAGTTGTGTTTATTGCGAGTGGGAGCGACTCAATAAGCCGAGGAGGGAAAAGTCGGTGTAATTAATTTTCGGTGTGGCCTGGCTATAGTGTGGTGTCATAGCTCCTTTCATTCCGTATCATTGTTAACCATCTCCCTCCAGACCCGAGGCTCCAGCTCTGGGGTCTATGACCTTATCTGCACAGAGGCTTATCATAGACTTGTCCCCACACACGTCCTGTCTCTGATGAGATTAGCGTCTCTTAGGGCAGTATCCTGTTTTTTATGTGGCCTTGCATAGCTTTATAAAAGCAACAAACCTAATCCAACATGTCTATTGGAGCTAGTTTTAGGTGTTTTAGGATTTTAGGCACCTTGATTCCAGGGGTCTGCTTTGTTGGACACGGAATCAGCTGCATGCTTTTCAACGGTAGCAATATAATTGACTTACATACCTAATGACAAACTGCACCCAACCTTTCTTCAGACATAATAACTTTTACAATTTAGAGATAAGTAGGTATGAATCAAGTCGATGTGAAGGCCATGTGGAAACGACTAAAATTAATGAGAAAGCTACATAACAGTCTCAGTAGGTTCCATTTTACTCAACAGATATATTCTGCATTTATTCTGTATGTCTTATAAACACATAATGATTTCCAATTAAGTATATATGCACACATGCAACACTTTTCTACGCAATGATTAAAGAGCTATCTTGTTAATATGATGCATCATTTCGAAATAGCTATAACTGTAATAGCTACCAAAAGATTAATTAGCTAAACAATATGGTTCTATTTTCAGCTTTAGAGAGCACTGGTACACCAGTGACAGCAAAACACTTTGATGATGATGGACAGATACCCAGAGAATGAGGTGACTAACAAAGAACACAATGTCGCAGGAACACAGCTGTCTATAACAACAAAGGAATTGTAATTTGCAGTGATTATTAATGTCTCTGTTGGCTTTTTCTCCAAACAGCGTGAGGTATACTTCAGCAATAAGGCACCAGGTGGTGTAAGATATGGAGGTGGGGTGTACGAGCTGTAATATATAGATGGTGGTGTACGAGCTGTGGTATATAGATGGTTGTATATGAGCTGTGGTATATAGGTGGTTGTATACGAGCTGTGATAAATAGATGGTTGTTTACGAGCTGTGATATATAGATGGTTGTATATGAGCTGTGATATATAGGTGGTGGTATACGAGCTGTGATATATAGGTGGTGGTATACGAGCTGTGGTATAGGTGTCGATATACGAGCTGGGATATATAGGACGTGGTATATGAGCTGTGGTATATAGGTGTTGGTATACGAGCTGTGATATATAGGTGGTGGTATACGAGCTGTGATATATAGGTGGTGGTATACGAGCTGTGGTATATAGGTGTTGGTATACGAGCTGTAGTACATAGGTGTTGGTATACAAGCTGTGGTATATAAGTGTTGGTGTACGAGCTGTGGTCTATGTGTGTGTGATATATGAGCTGTGAAATATTGGTTGTTCTGTTTTGGGTGTTGCGTGAATGCTGAGCATATCTTTTCACGGCAGCTTGACTCAGGGAAGGGTGCAAAACACTGTGAATGAAGCACATTGGTAGCGGAGTAGCAGACAATACAAAGCCAAAAATTTCACAATCATGTCAGGCAGTGTTGAGGCTGCAGGAATAGGCAAATAATGCGTGACAGATACTGGATCCATGAACCGAGCCAAATCTGCACTGCCTAATGCTAACCTTAAAATCAATAACCCAACCCTAAATGATTAACCGTAACCCGACTCCTAAACCTAACCCTTTATTCCTAAACCGTAATCCTGATTCTAAGACTAGTTCTAACTCTAACCTTGACGCTTAGTCAGATACAGCATCTCATTAAGGTGAGGACCAGTCAGCTGTCCCCACATTTTCATTCTTTTACTTTTGTAGTGAGGACTCACTCAGTAAAACGGGAACACACACAAACACTGAGAGAGAACAAGGTAAAATACAACCCCATTTCCAAAAAAAGTTGGGACGCTGCGTGAAATGCAAATAAAAACAGAATGGAGTGATATGCAAATCATGTATTCCTACATTAAATAAAAAATAGTACAAAAACAGCATATCAAATGTTGAAACTAAGAAATTTTATTATTTTTGGAAATGAACATGCCCGTTTTGAATTTGATGCCAGCAACACATTTCAAAAAGCTGAGACAGGGGCATGTTTACCACTGAGTTGCATCACCTATTCTTTTAAAAATACTCTGGAAGGGTTTGGGAACTGAGACCAACTTGGGTAGTTTTGAAAGTGAAAGGTTTTCCTATTCTTGATTGATATAGGATTTAATCTGCTCAACAATTCCTCCAACAGGTCTCCTTTGTCGTATTTTTCATTTTATAATACGCCAGATGTTTTCAATGGGTGACAGGTCTGGACAGCAGGCAGGCCAGTTTATCACCCAGGCTCTTTTACTTACAGGGCCATGCTGTTGTAATACGTGCAGAATGTGGAAATAAGCAAGACATTCCCTGAAAAAGATATTGTCTAGATGGCAGCACAAGTGGCTCCAAAACCTGTATATATTGTTCAGCACTGATTGTGCCATCACAGATGTGCAAGTCACCCATGCCACGTGCACTAATGAACCCCCATACCATCATGGATGAAGGGGGCGCTGATAAGATGCCGGTTGGTCCCTTTTCTCTTTAGTCTGGAGGACACAGTGTCCATGATTCCCTAAAATAAATGTGGATTTGTCAGACCAAAATACTTCGCCTCAGTCCATCTCAGATGGGCTCAAGCCCAGAGAAGGGGGTGGTGGTTCTGGATCTCATGTATAAATGGTTTCCTCTATGCATGATAGAGTTTTAACTTGTATTTGTGGATGCAGCAACATACTGTGTTCTCAGACAATGGTTTTCGGAAGGGTTCCTGAGCCCATGCAATGATTTCCTCTAAACAATCGTGTCTGTTTTTAATACAGTGCCGCCAGAGGGCCCAAAGATTTCGTAGCACTTTACTCGTACTGTTCAATGACAATAAAATGTATCTAAGGTCAATCTAAGATAATAAAAATCACGGCCATCCGATATTGGTTTTCGGCCTTGTCCCTTGCATGCAGAGATTTCTCCTGATTCTCTCAATCTTTTAATTATTTTGTGTACCATAGATTGAGATTCCTAAACTCGCTGAAATGTTACATTAAGGACTGTTACTCTTAAAATGTTGTACTATTTGCCTGCAGACTTTCACAGGGTGGTGAACCCCTCCCCATCATCACTTCTGGCAATTAATAGTTGGGATATTCCGCTAAGTATTATTTTTTGTATTACACAACTTTTCTAGTCATTTGTTCCCTTAGCCCCAATTTGTTAGACGTGTTAGTGGCATCAAATTCAAAGTGGGCCATATACTTTTCAAAAAACAAAAAATGCCTCAGATTTAATATTTGATATGTTTTCTTTGTAGTATTTTCTATTCAATATAGGGTTTAAACGATTTGCACATCATTGCATTCTGTTTTTATTTACTTTTTGTGCAGTGTCCCAATGTTTTTGGAAATGGGGTTGTAATTCACATGGCCAAACTGTTTATTATGGACAATTGCATTGGCCACTGACCATACATTCAGTAGCCCCAAAAGAATAGGATTTTATTCTTCCCAAAATTGCAATTTTAAATCATGATATTTTTATTCTGTCATACAAGTGTGCAATCTCCAATGCAACACAGAACATGCTAAATAACTCCAAACAGAATTCTGCAATTTTTTCAACTCGAAAGCTCCATCACTCCATTTGTGGAGTGTGATCCAGTTGCCTTTGATATCAGGATAGAAAAGAATAATCAAATTTTATAATTCAAACGAAGCAATTAGGGTTAGCGGAATAACAACCTCTCTGGCTATTATGTATGCTGGGTTTCTTTTTGTGAGCCCCTTGGTTGTTAAATAAAACCATTTGGGTCAGGCCTGCATTTAATCTCACCTCATTGAGAGGGATCAGAAGAGGCAGGTCAGTTAATGAGAAAGACGTGTTTCCTCTCTATTGATTACAGATGGGCCTGTGAGGGGAAAGTATGTACAGTCGTGTTTTGAAGGCCAAAGGTGGCCATTTTGTATTCTACTAAAGGCAAATGGCAGAAGTCAGGGTTGGGCTTTCTTTTCCTTTAAAAAGCTTTTATTACGTCGGGTAAGCTGACTAGATCTGTACCATAATAGCAGAATTTACTGAATGGCCAGTTTGGCTAGTCAGCACCCGCCCACCATCCATCAGGCGCACAACACTGGCCAGTGGGCATACGTCCTCTGTCTGTTTATTCCTGGTCATCAAAATATATTCCCACTGACCCAAAATCACCTGCCAAGGGAGCATCAGGGGCTCTGGGTAGATTGACCGAACCTCAAGAACAAATTAGTTCTAATATCTGCAAAACATATTTTGGAAGAATGAAGAGGCCCCCTCAATGAAATGATGACTCGGCTTATTGGTTAACAGTGAAATAATGTATGTAGAGGTACATCCTAAAATATTTGAAAGCACCTGCCAACCTCTCCTCTCCCGAGCTTACAAATGAATGTATAGAAAAGGTGTTGCGCAGAGGGGTTGGGATGTGTTGTGGGTACAAGAGATAGCAAGGTGGGAGGTCCTGGGTGGGAGTCACTGGAAGAGTGCATTTTCATTTAAAACCATGAGTAGATACCATTTGTGTGTTCGCTTCTTGATTAAACATATTTGAGACGTAGGACATTTCCACATAGATCAGTAAATGACTACAAATCTACTATTGTTCCTCCATTTTTGTGAGAGTGTGAATGAGCTTGAAAGTGAGAAAGTTAGATGAGTGGAAATGAGACACTGACTTTTGTGCCGAAAACATTATTAATCAATCATCTCGAAAACATCAGTGTGCTCATTCCCAATTTGATCCAGAAAGACAAGACTATAAAAAGAGCTTTCTTTCCTTCGTCTTGATTGAAATAGTTTAATTAGTTTAAAATACCATCTGCATAGCATATTTTCACACAAGCCCTTTTACTCAATGAGACAATAGCTTTTTTCCTTAGATGTAAATTCTCCATTGCCTTAGCTGGCCCTTCTATTTGCTTATCTCCGTAATGTATTTTCTTTGTCACTCATTCTTTTTAAATAGAATTCCAAGTTTGCCTTTATCATCATAAAACGGTACACTATTTTCCATTTGCTAGTACATGTCTGCTCAAGCTATTAACAAGAAATTAATAAAATAGCCAATGTGCCTCTGAATAATAATGGAACATGTGTGCCAACTGAATAAATGAACATAAGGAAAGCCGAAGCATAACCATCCCGTCTATCATTCAACATGGCAAATATGTTAATTTCTATTGCAGTGGATGTCCACGTGACTCCTAATTGGCAGAGCATGGTCAGAGGTGAGCAGAGACATTGGAGGCCTGAGCCCATCGGTATCAATTGGTATCAACTTCATAACAGGGGACATTTATGTGTGATAGCATCCCTGGGGTTCATATTTATCTGCCAAAGCCGCTGAAAAATCGTTGGACGGCATGTCCTTCGTTGCACAGCTTGCCCTCACGACTTGCTCCATGCTGGAGAGGAGACCAATTTATTACACAGTCTTGAGCTAAATTGTCCAAATCCTGTGGTAAATTGATCTGTAATGCCGGCCATTTAATTTTTTTCCAGGGCAATAGTCAATGGTCTGTGACCCTTCACAAACGAGTTCCCTAAATTCACCCATCGTTTTCTTGCCCGTCTTAGACTTTTCTGGGCCGGGAAAACCAGCGAACGCATACCAGGTCATGTCTTTCAGAGCAGGCGACGGAAGATGTCTCTACAACGTTTCAAAATAGAAAACAAATATAGAAGTACTTTATTAAGCTGTTTTGGGGCATTATTTTATAATTAAATTCACAAAGACTTTTGGTAAAGCCAGAAGAGCAGTGGGCAGGATTTGAACTCATGCAGACATGCAAATCAGAGGCAGCAGATTATACCACAGGACCACCATAGGCTACCTGTGGATTTCTGGTTTTTCTTCCTCCTTTCGCAACCGTTCAGTGTTTTCCTCAACATCGTTCTTTATGAACACAGCCCAGGCTGGCAGGACGATTTTGCCACCCATCGCTAAAACCCAATGAACACAAAAAACCCTGGTAAAAAACGAATGCAAGAACTGTCAAGCAGTTATTGTGTTTTATAATCTTTTCCACAAGTGTCTCTGCAGTCTACTGCCATCTGCCTTCTTCAATCACACGGGTACCGTCAGAAGGTTGGGCCACCTGTTGGATTTCATTTTGGGCCAGCTATGTCAGTGTGCTTAGGTATAACTGACCTTCTAGACACACAGTGAAGTGCCTCCTGTGCATAAGATTCCTTTATCCTTGGTAGGTACGTTTTCAACACTACATGCAAACACCCACTCAGTTGTGGCCCAACTGCCATGAAAATTCCCATGACGGAATTCCAGATCCCATTCACCAGTTTTGTTCTGTAGACTTAACAGAGGTTGTTTCCCGATGGGATCGATTCACATTTGTGTAATTTTGCATCGCCGAGTGTGTACAATTTCAATCTGGCCCACATAAGGGAGTCAAACTCCCCAAATCGGCTATGTGAGTGCCAAGCTCTACCAACTGAGGGTCAGGAGACCTCCGGCAGCGTTAAGACAGGATTGTTTATTACACATTCGGACACAGCAGCAAACAAAAATCTGATATATTTTTGCTTGTGAGCGTTGCTTTCAACACTGCTGGCTGAAATTTTACAAAAACTCTGGAGTGCATCTCTAAGATCTCTTTTTTGAGTTGCTACATCGCTACAGGCATGGCCAACTTCCCAAACTTCCTTTGAACCAGCATGCATTCTGGCTTTTGTATCATTCCGGCTTTAACTCCCCAAATCCAAGGTCTTATTGAGTTGTTGATTGGTAAAATCCAGGGGTGTTAAAACAGGGCTGGAACAAAAGCTTGCTCACCTGGGAGCTCTACCCTGGAGGAAAGCTGGCAACCCATGAATCAGGCTCCATTCACCCATGCGCATACTTTTTCAATTCAAACAAGCCTTTGCATTTGGCAAGATAAGAACACATAGGTGTTTTCATTAAACCACCATCAACTATAAAAACAAACTTAAATGTAATGAGTTGATGCACTGGGAAAAGACAATGTGTCCACGCTAGCCTCGGCGTGACGACGGAGGAATCAACAGTCACCTGATTTAATGATGGATTTCATAACTCAACAGTACCCCCTAGTGGCCGGTATTTTGAACGACCAAAAGATGTGGTGACAACGGATTTGATACAATTTGTAGTGTAGCAATGGAGGCTGTCCGGGCACACTGTCTGGTCTGCAGTGTGGACGGTTGTCCCCACCCTCTGACAGAGACAGAGAACAGGCTCAGGGACTACAGCCTTGCTATTGAAAAGGGAAGACACATGAAAACCTGGCTTCCTGTAAAGAAAAGGCTGCAACATCACTGCAACAAAGCAGAACCTGGGTCAAAGCTGCATTTCCTGATGAAATGTAAAACGTATAATAGAGTCATTTCCAGCATTTTGAAACCATAGCTCAATGGTTATGCTAGGACATCCAAGACTTCTCTGATGAGAATACGACACTTGTCCTTCTGGGGAGGGCAGACACATGTCCTTCTGGGCAGGGCAGACACATGTCCTTCTGGGGGAGGGCAGACACTTGTCCTTCTGGGGGAGGGCAGAGACATGTCCTTCTGGGGGAGGGCAGACACTTGTCCTTCTGGGGGAGGGCAGAGACTTGTCCTTCTGGGGGAGGACAGACAGCTGTGTAATGGAAAGATACTATTTTGCAATGTGCCACAACATGAGGGAAAGTGTCTGACAGACCAAACCTGTTCTGAGCTCTTGTGATTTATTGTTGTTATTATTATATTTTTATTATTTTCACTTGATTCTTCTGATAATTGTTGTTGCTTTAATGGTGTTCTATTGTGAAATGTTTACCTCTGACATGCTTTAGCAATACGTGCACTTTCATGCCAGAAAATGAATTAAAATTTAGGAGGAAAGAGAAGATAGAGAAATATAGAGAGGGTGTGGAAAGAGATAGAGAGAGAGGAGAGAGCACAAACTGCAGAATGATCTCTCCTGCACAAGGGCAACAGTTTTTTTAATTTAACCAGTTAAGTCAATTAAGAACCAATTTTTGTTTACAATGATGACTTTGCCAAATGCATAACAAGTTGCAGGACACCACTGAGTTACAGATAAATACAATCACAACACTGTACAAGGGAATAGGCAAAGATCAATAATTGGCACCATATCAAGTAAAAATGGAAAATGTTGATGATTGGATTTTGCGCTGCCTCTAAACAGGGAAACCAATCAAAATCTCATAGGACAGAAACATATAGGTGTACGTATTCATAGATCTTGCTATCCATCAGTAGTGTAGCTGATGGCTTGTGTTTATTCTCCAAAGGCTAGTACAAAACTTTTAAGTTTGCACTTCAGTAATAAATTAAAATTATTCGGTCTATCATTCATGAAACAGATGCCATTCACAAACTTTGAGTGAAATATACCGTTAAACTAATGCAACTATTTATTTAGGTGCCATGACGTCCTTACAAAAGAGTGTGATACCGTGTCTCGGATCTAAACATTTTGAAGGCTGAGATGTAGCCAGTTCTTGAACATAGCGATCTATCTCGGTGACGGTGCTCCAGACCATTCTCCATTATAGTATATCCTGTGTAAACAGGTTTCTCCTGTCCTTAAGCGAAGATACGTGCGGAAGTTTCGAACTGGCATCTGGCAATAGTCCCATCGAGCCATAAATAAAACGTAAGAAAGCTGGCGGTGGAAGATCCCCTGGATGTCAGCGGTGTGCTAACGCACGCACCGCAGGCCTGGGCGGCCCGGATTGTCACTCAGGCAACCTGTCATTCTTTGAAGGCCTGTCATTTCTAATACGTCAGAGTCAGAAGAGTGGCAGAAGTCGTCTTGTTTTATTCATATGTGTCTGTTTGTGTTGAAGGATTTGTACCGCTGTACTTCCGCTGATCCAAACAGGAAGTTATATCCCACTTCCACTACACACATTGTACTCTCCGTAATCTCACAATAACTGCTCCTGTAGCTTATTTAAATTACGCACAGGTTCATACTGAAAATGTTAATGAAAAATAGTCAAAAGTACACTTGGAGTCCTATTCAAACCAGAGATTAGCGGTTGTTTGTAAACAGTTATTAAATATTATAATTGTTTAAGTTGACTTAATTCAATGTGCAGCCTACTCGTAGCATATGTTAGTATGTCTACTATATGTTTGAATGACTTTCAGATCCTACACACTCAGCGAGTGAAATAATCATTTGCAAGTTTTCAATCACTCTAGCCAATAAGCTACAGCTAAAGCTTTCAATATGACAGTCCAATATCATCCCTACATAGTTGGCCAGAAAAACAAAATACACTATTACTACTTTTTTGATGTAGGCCCTGGCCAGGGTACATATTCACCATTAGCAACCTCACAACTGTAAGGAGCATTTGAAAAGTTGTGTTATCAGATGTTTCATTAAAGTGCTGAGGTTGATCTGTCAGGGTTTGCTTTGACACGAATATGGTTTGTGGAATTGTGTTGTCCCTTCATACCTGAGTATGCACACACTGTCATCAATTTCACCACAACGAGACAGTCTGAGCTTCTCAGCAGCTGCTGCAGACCCACCCGAGGTTTCAAGGAGAGCTGCCAAATTATGCCTATTAGACCCCTCCAAACCATGGCGCCAGAGACAACCAATCCCCTATTACAATTCCAAAGATGTACAGTACAACAGTCAGCCAGCCGCTGGCGAATCACGTAATTCCATTTTCAAAACAAAACAAATCCAGGGCCCCTAATTTGCCTAAATTACATTTAAATTGTTATTACATTTGTTGGCCAATGGTCTGATTCCAGTCGTGGCTAGTTTCAGTTAGCCCGTGTACATGTCCCTGCTTTTAATAGTCATTTTGCTGAACCTACCATGAGAAAGAAACCTGGGTCTCCTGTTTATATTAAAACAAGACTTATCAGGACAATGCAGTGGCTTAATGATACTTTTTAATCCCCTTATTTTAGGGCAACAAATGTTTTCAGGACAGAATAATAGTGTCACAATTGAGCACTGGCTCTTATGTTTAGCGCTTGGGCACAAATCCTTTTTATTTATTCACTATGACCAGTACACATCACTAGATGCTAACAGACATTGGCCAGTCAGCATGTCACATTTTTGGTCATGAAAAACTTTCTAGTTGCTAGGGTCGTTTGTTTGGGGCCACTGTCTTTCTTTATGAACAACTGTAAAATGACTTGATAGGATTTTATTTTTACTTCAGCAGACAAGATGTTAACACTTCAAAATTCATTCTGCCGTCATCACTTAGGGATCAATGATCCTTTCATCTAAACTTTAGTTTTTAATGTCAATAGTTTGTTTTATGTAGCCTATTAAGCCACAAAATGTATAACTTGTGAACGAGACAATTTTAACCGAGGTTGTTGTCTCCTTTAAGTCAAAGCTATCTGTCCAAACTGAGTTGGGGTTGTTTTATGCGAATCGTCTGTTCGGATTAAACTTGTGCGATTCCAGTGGCAGCCATATATTCCTAAACCATAACACCACCTACACCAGCGGTTCCCAACCACGGGTACTAGGACCCCTGGGGGTACATAAACACTCAACACAATAGGCCTACTAGTAAAATGAACATGAAGGGGTACTCCAAGCAGTGCATAATCTTTTTGAGGGAACAGTAACAGATAAAGTTGGGGAGCCACTGACCTACACCCTTTCCCAAATAAGCTGGTATGGCAACTGTTTTCTACTGCTGGTTCCCCTAGCTGCCAGCCTGGTCGCTATGTCTGAGTAACTACACATTAAATACACGCACACATATGTGATTATGCATGCGTGTTGGTCATTATACACGCTTATGGTTGGTGGAGCAGGGCGGCCATTTGAGCTTGGATGAGAATTTAGGCTTTGATATGCAGTTCCACACAGTGGTTTATTTGGCTCCTACTCGTATGTGGAAATGTCACAGTATTTTTATATTTATATATTTTTATTGTGGTGAAAACCAGGACAATTTGGAAGAGAATGTCATTTTAGTGTTTTACAGATATTGGTCGGGATCTGGGACACCCAGCTTTAAACCAGGACAATCCAGGACGCATGATCACCTTAAATGTAGACCCTGTGCGCGCACGCACGCACGCACGCACACCTCATTTTTAATTTGTAGGTATTCTACAGTCCCCTGCTGCAGTGGGTCCCAACCAGGGGCACCACATCCCCTGGGTACATAGCTATTCTCCAGGGGGTAGTTGAGAAAACCCGGACACCATATGCTTACCAGTAAAATTTAAATGAGGGGGTATCGAGCTGGGCAAAATTCTGTTGGCGGCGCAAGTAACTTAAAAGGGTTGGGAACGGGTCTAAAGGACTTGGCCCACCTAGGTGTTGATAGACTCACCAGTACTTCCCTCCTTTTAAATTGATGTTCGAAACTGCGGTTGTTGGTAATTATTCAATGTTGGCTATGTTTCAGGTGGATTTCTTAAGATCTTCAAGCCTCATAATTGCTTCCTTGACTTTGACTGGCACCTCTTCGGTCCGGTCCACAAACACCAACATCAGACCAAAAGGCACCCGTTGGCCACCACAATGTTGTGGCATTTCCTGGCTTGGGTATGATATCTGTCCCTTGCAGCCGCGATGGGCAGAGACTGGCTCTGGGCTGGCAAGCTTGGCAGACGTTTGTCAATTAACTGTCTGAGTCATTCTCTTGGGCGACAGGAGAGGCTCAGGCCACATGCGCTGATGGGTGGGCGGGCGGGCATGGTAGTGTTTCTCTGCCCATTTGGGCGTGTAATGAGCCACTCTGACGAGCATGTCTGACAGCAGCTGGTAAGAAGAAAAACTAAAAACGGTAAACAGCCAGCCAGGGATGAGAAGTGCATATGATTGCGCAGGAGATTTTTTTTGTGATGTGCTCTGCTCTTAAGGCGGCGATAAATTCTGTTTTAATGGGGAGCCCCAGCAGTAGCAGGCAATTGGCAGCCTGTTGTGTTCGATGCCAAATTGGCGAGAATAAGCAGATTTGCTGTGCAGCTGGTTCAAACTCTGAGAAAACTGCTCCTCTTCTCTCAATCACTCCTGCTCCCTCTCACCAAACATCCTATATCAAATTGTTCTGTACACAAACAGACTGCAGAATAGTAAACACTTGAGGTCTGACGGAAGTCCGTATATGAAATGGGAGGTGATGTTTACTACGGACACAATGACAAAAATGGCTATTTGTTAATGACATAACTGAACTAGTGGTAATTGCTCATGAATAATTGATTGTAGAGCAACATCATTTTTACCAAAAATCTGAGTCTCCTACATGTCTTAATGGAGTAATCGACAGACCGACAGCACCACCTGGTGGAAAATTCATGCTGAAAAGAATTATGGCAACTTATGAAAGACAAACACCCAGACAATTTTCATTATGATTAAAGTTGTTAATTATTGACAGCATTAGTAACATACCATTTGTTTTAGAAAGCAGAACATTTTAAATCCAACAGAGCAACTACAACTTCACTGTATATAGACAGTAAGGAAGTGTCTCCACAGTATTATCTACTAATGTAAGCATGATTATTATACAGAATTAAACCAAGTGAAAATGTAATAAAAAAACATTCAAAATCAGATCACATTAACAGTTTCTATTCAAGCTCCAAGAGATTGCAACATACAGTAAAAGATCAATCTACTCATTTTGTCCGATCAAATGCTAATGTCATCCCTTTCTGTGATTACAATCACACTTATAGGAATTATATTACTACCCATGTGTCTTCAATACACACACCTGGAAATAGTTTTAGATATGATTGGAAATTTAATTTCAAACGCCAAAGCTGGAGTTGATGAAACCATACACAGAAGTCATCAAATGTACTTGGCTTTGATCTAGCAACACTGCCCAAGTAACTTTTTTATGATTAGGATCATACAGATTAACGATTGGGAATAAAGACATCCTTACATAGGAGTTGGCATCTCTGGGCCTTTAGTGACAAAACACATTAGTAGTTTCGAGCAGCTAGGTAATAGCGGTCACTGAGGCGTCATGTATAGCTCAATGCTAGAGCAGGGCCCTTGGTTTTCATTCCTGAGACGAGACGGTCCAGAAAACGTGCACACTTTACTATAAATCGCATCGGTTAGGAGTGTCTACTAAAAACGTAAACGTAACGTGCTAGGCCTGAATTAGCCCTTTGTCTTTGAGCCCACCCGGATAATAAAAATCGTACAGTCTAAAACAAAGAAATTAGTTTTAGTTAAACAGAAGTTTTAGTTAAACGTTAAATCAATTGTAAAGCATTGTACGGTATTACTATTTAAAGTTGAATTACATATATTGCATAATCTGTTAGTCTTTTATAATTTAAATAAGTCTGATGGAAGATTGTGTCAGTAGAGTACGGTAGTTTGGAATAGTAGACATACACTATGGGCGATGAAAAACAGGTAGCGGTCATTAAACAGCCATTACAAACATCTGCAAAAAATTTGTTAAACTAGCAAAATATAAAATGGAAGTAATGACCAGTCTTAAATTAAAATCTTTTTTTAAGTCACATTCAACCAAACATGGAGTTGAGATGTTCACAATGTAGAACTTCGATAATGTTTTGGACTGATTTTTTTAAAAGTCGGTACGACAAAGATCAAGTTCTTATTTTCAGGAACAACCGATGAGCATTTGGATCAACACAAGCAGCTGGGCAAAGCATTACAACCAGCGACCTTCAATTTATTGTCCCAAAGCTCTCAACCAATGGGTTACCTGGCCACCCAGATTGTTAGCCAATTGTGGCGAGTTGGCATTTATATTTTTTTTAAAGATAATTTAACCATGGACACCATTTTGTCTTTGGACACCTCTTTTGGCCATATAAAATTGCACCATCTAACAAAGAAGTTGAAAATTCTTTAAGTAAAAAAAACAACACTATTTTGAGTCCTAAACATGTTTCTGTAGATGCTCTACAGATAATCTACTGAGTATTTGTAACCTAAATATCTACCCTCTCTGACCTTAACCGTTATCCAAACCAAAACCTCAACAAGCAGTGGCTTATTAACAAATCGTTTGTTGAATATTTGATCTTAGTCTGTCTGTAGAACATCTATTGATGGAAATTAGGACTCAAAGTATAACAGTAGTATCTATATATTGCACAGTTCGAAAGGAGTTTAAAGTATATTTGAGATAAAACAGCATAAAACCTCAATTTTGCAGTGGTTTTCCCATATAAAGTGGCTGTGTTAACAAGATGACAGTTTCGCTCTTTGACCACAGTATTGGTTCATTCCTAAAAAAAAATATTAAAAGGATTACTATGTAATGATATAGTTTCCCATAACACCATGACCAGACCATTACTTCAGTTGAGGGGAGGCAAAAAAGCCTCCTTGGCGACTTGAACTGGAAGATGCCTTGCTTTTGCTTCCAAATCTGTGAGATGATACAAGAAAAAAAACATGACATCCAATACTAAGAAGAAATACAGTTGGTTGCTGTGTGAATATCAATTCAAGGCCAGATATACATGCAGGTTAAGCACAGATATTTTAAGATCAATAAATTTGGAAAGATTTGCCACCCGAGAAGCATAAAACACAGAAAGGAGAAGCCCACAAGATAGAAGGGAGATTAATCAGAGTAATTAGATAGTTTAAAAACGTAGTGTCTGTTTGTTACTTACCGCAAACATCAACAAAACGTCTGGAGATACAAACTAATAAATACCATAGACTCCGTAACAAGCCCAAAGCTTATTGCATTGCAAATTTAGGCCTAACTCTTTCTTATGTAGCTAATTCTGTACATTTGCCACCATTTTATGTCAGAATGCAAAATAAAGGACATCTCTCAGGGTGCTCCCCCATTTGGAAGACAGCGTTATTGCAGTGACCTCAGAGCTGATCTTCATGCTTGGAGAAGACTTTCTGGAGGGCTGCCAGCATGTCGAAGCACAACGACAGCAGGCTCATTTACAACCGATCTGAGACGTACATTAAGTCCTACAGGCAGTGTGTGATGCTTACATGCTGGTGCTGGACAGAGTCTGCTTCATACGCTGGGACAGGGAGCTGGAGGAGGGCGTTTTGGTCATCTGGTGTTCCGGCGTGGTCACTGGCCCCAGCATGCTCACTGGGCAGGGGACAGAACCAACACACAGAACCAGTTTATTTATTCAGACGGGGCGATGCGTCTTCTTGGCGCGTTGCCCACCCCCGTATTCAACAGGCCCCGAGATGACGCGTTTTTCTCAGCTGACCTTTGTGGTCGGGAGTGTTGTAGCGGTTGTCCTTGACCCGGTTTTCTGGGCAGCCCTGCTGTTCGGTGGTGAACTGGGTCCAGTACTCGGAAGGGATGTCCAGCAAGCGCTCAATCACCTGCACACAACCGGATCCATCAACAAACAACGGTCAGGTGGAGACTAACAAAACTCATCACTCTGCTGCAGAAATCGTCCTTAAGTACTAAAGCAATAACAGTAACAAGGCAAACTACTCAGCAGGTATGAGTCCACATTAGAAATACTAAAGTATAATATAACATGTCAAAGCTGAGCAGACAATCATTAGTTTTGATTGTTACCCTGGGTTGTCTGTTGGTGTCGTGCAGGATGGTCATAGGGTCCGGTTCTGGGACGGCGTGTCCCACCAGGGTGGGCCCAAACACCCTGGCCAGATTGGTTATGTCCATCTTGGTATCCAGCACACCCCGAGCCACCCTGAAAGAACCAGTGAGACCATTTCACAGAGAGCAATTCAAAGCATTGTGTTCAGACCCAAGAAGATCTAAAACCCTGGGACATGTTTAGCAACACGCGGTGCAGCAGAGGCTCAAAGCTACATAGGACATGAAGAAGCCTTACACGGTGTTTCAGCTAAAAGTGATTTATAAAGCAAAACATCCACATGCCTGCTTCAGGGCTGTAAAATAAAAGCAAGAAAAACACATCCCGGTGGGAAACACGAGCCAAGCAAGACGACAACTATGAAATAACAAGTAGCTGAACACCGTAGTGAAAACGCTGGATTCTCAGTAGGAGCTTACAATTTAGCATATAACGGTTACATTTTCTCCCTCAAAGAAACAGGCAAACAAGCTAACCTGGCTAAAAGAGGCTACATTGAGACCTTAACATTACAGAGGGAGGAATAATTGGGTCTCCTATTTGCACATACCTCTGCAGATGGACGGCCAGGTACGCCAGAGTGTCTCTGTTAGGCTGGGGCAGCTCACTGACGGTCTGGTATATCATCGCTTGGCTGTTGCCGTCATCCTGGATCTCTGTGAAGACAAGACGGCTGATGTATTCAGAGCTTCAAAGGCTCCTTTCAATGTAAAGAAATAAAAGAAAGCTGTAAGGACGTCAACAGCAGCCCCAGGTAGTAACAGTCCCAACGACATTTGAAATGTCCCTTAAAGAAAGCCAACAGCCAAGCACTGACCGGCCGCCTCCATGAAGGCCCGGTTCAGGCGGAAGGTGAGGAGGGGTTCAGGGAGGCTCCTCAGGAAGTCCTTGAGGAGGCCAGTGACACAGTGGATGTCCTCTACTCTCTCCAGTGCAGGTACCACCCTCCCCCTCAGGAACCTCTCCTTCAGCTCCTTGACAATGCGCCCCTCACCCGACACACGGTAGAGGCCCGCCTGAAAACGGTGGAAAAGACGGAGACACGGCGGGAAGGAGTTTGGACTGACAGGATCAAAGGGCAGTGGCAGGAATTACAATGGCGAAAACACATTTAGAAACCGTAACTATCAAATGTATCAGCTAGCTAAAGGTTATATTATCTTACGAAAGATCGTTTGGAAAGTGAAAGTGCCAACGTGTTACTATTTACGTGCTAAAATGGCTGCTCACCTCACGTAAACCCCTGTGCTCAATCTCCTTGACACAGTGAACCACCAGATCCGGTACCATTGGAGAGGAGACGGGGGCGAAGTCTACCAGGGTGCTGGGCTGCAACACCAGACACACTACATTACACTCCATTACCACAACGGACAAATCAAGGTGAATCCTCAATACAGATGATGCTATGATGCCTTATAAACTACTGTTAACTGTTCCAATTGTGCCGCTAACCAGTTCATAATAGCAAAAACCGACACCTCAGGGGGTTGTGGCATACAGCCAATATATCACAGGTACAGGATTCATCCAGAAACTCAGCGTGGTTGGCGGGTAAGAACAGCTTTAGCCAGGGTGTCTGGGCCGTAATGCAAATACCTCTTTGCCCCTGACAGGGCTGCTGCCTGTTAAAAGAGGGTTACACGGTAGCGGGCAGCGTTCACGACACTCAGGGTGGGCTACCAGCCGGCAGTTCTGGCACCTCAAGTAGAGCTTCCCAAACTTGGTCTTTCTTCCACACGGCCCGCAGGACTCCGACTTGATGACCTGAGAAGGGGACGGGACAGAAGTTAGTGACAGCATATCAGAACATTCCTTCAGGAGCTCCTAGCCAACACACGTCTTCCAGAATCTACAACAGACGGGTTGACATTACAGATGAAACTTTCAGCAACGCAATGTAAATAAAGTGCCACTTACCGTTTTGCCAAGGAACTCGTGCTTCCGGGCCCCGACTTTGGCTCTAGGGGTTTTGGTTGGGGGCGGAGCCTCACTGCACGGGGTGCTGGGAGCCTCCGAATTGGTCTCTGATTGGTCGATAGTAGTAGTAGTGTCTGAACCATGAGCTGCTAAAAAAACCAAAACAATTTAAATTACAAATATGACAAAGCAATGCAAAGACATCAGGAAACCTTTTGTGTCTCCTTAAAATTGACTGGCAGTTCGTGGAGCTGAGAAAAACTTTTCCGGGGACAAGTGTGACCGAACTTGTCCAGTGTGGGCGGTAAACGTCAGTAGTGCTCACTGGAACGTGGACCTGGCTGTGGACAGGGATGTAAGTGTTCCTGGGGGTCACCTCACCTGTGCTCTTCCTGCTGCGTGTCCAGTAACCAGGAACCATCTCAACGGTGGAAACAGCCTCCACCGGTCCTCCATTGACGGGCACCGTGATGGTGGTCTTGGTCACTACGGAATCGTTCACCTGCAAGAACACGCAAATGCAAACAAGCCTCATGATTCACAGGAAACAGAGGGATAGAGAAAAGGCAGCGGCGTAAACGATACACTTTCCTGAAATGGGAAAAGGCATCGACAGAGATCGAGTACATGCATTGTAAAGCACAGAAGAAAATGGGAGTGCTGGAGTTGATTTTTAAAACGTTGTAAAACATGACCGTACCCTATCTGATGGGCGGCCAGTGGAGCGGGGTTTCTTCATCGCCTGCGGGGGGGGCTCAGCTAGGTTCCTGGAGGAACGCTGGGGTGAACAATGGACCGGAATGAGTCTCGTACATTAAATCCCACACACATGAAGACAAATGTGCACACACTTATGTACACATAAATAAAAATAAACATCACCAAATAAAGTGACATACTTCATGAAAATTGGACCGGTCAGGCTCTAGACTAAAAGTTAACTTTTCACTCACCCTTTTCTGGCGCTTCCTGAGTCTCACTGTCCTCATTACAGAAGAGTCCCAGTCCTAAAGGTAACACCAAACAATGACAACTCCCACAATTAAGATTTTAATAAAAATGTACAAAAATTGTAACAGACCTAAATAGACATAGCCACAGTGGAGACCCTGTAAAACATTTTATAGATAACATCTAGTGTGGCTATATCTATGCTGACACTAATCTGGACCACTTCATCCAATCCTCTCAACATATGTTCACTCGGGATAAAAACGTCAAGTGGTTAC
This sequence comes from Esox niger, assembly GCA_016801105.1. Taxonomy (NCBI): domain Eukaryota; kingdom Metazoa; phylum Chordata; class Actinopteri; order Esociformes; family Esocidae; genus Esox; species Esox niger. Next base: position 9,288 of record JACXGJ010002091.1, on the reverse strand, counting down.
ACTTACCAGGGAGTCATCCGTTTTGTCATAGCTAATGTCCGACAACAGGGAAGCAGACTCATCTATGGTGGTTAACCTGAAAGACACAACGGAGGACTTTGTTCAGATTCAGAGGGGTCGCCATAACCATCTGGCCCTATTAGCCAATAACCAAACAGAAGCAATTAGGCATTGTCTCATATTGTCCCAAAACTGTTTTAAAACAACTTGGCGCTGCATGCTTTGATGAATGCAGCCCTGACATGGCGGATGGTAACGACTGATGAGGGCCCAGTTGGGGACAGGTACCTGCGGCTCGTGTTGAGGTTGGGGTTGTTCTTGGCAGCCTGCGCGGCCTGTGAGTGGGCGTTGAGGAAGGCCAGAGCAGAGCGCTGCTCCTCGCTCAGGTGGACACTGCTGCTGGAGCTCTCTGCCACCAACAGGTCCCGGATCAGCTGGATCTGACGCTCCTACACACAGGGGCGCGCACAAAAATTACCCACAATTACTCACTACCAAATAGAGTGTGAGTAGTGAAATCATCATTCATAACTACTAAGCTATATGTTGTCCTTCATTATTGACAGCAACTTGAACACAAACCCAAATCAGAGTCGTGTTCAGACAGGAGAAGGTCTGCAGAACCGTCGGACAGAAACATTTTATCCTGACACCATGAGTTCTCTTCATGACGAGTGTACTTTAAACGTTCCACAGCATTCTCTCATTGAACTTGGCACATGCGAAGCGGCATAACGTTAAAAGTGTTGCGGTAAAAGAGTATACCAACCAGTTTCTCATAATCGGCCTCAGCCCGCTGGCGTCGTCTGATCTCCACATCCACCTGGTTACGGGCATGCTTTAGCTTGACCTCCAGAGACCCTCTCTCTGTCTCAGTCTTGGTGAGCACCTCCTTGCAGGCACCAAGCTCCTCTTCCCGCTGAAGCCACTTCCGCCTGCAGTCCTCAAAGTTCAAAGCCATCTGGATGAACTCTGAAAAAAGGGAATGATTTTTGGTTCAAATACCTGCTGTCCTCTCATTTTTAGACCTGTCATTGATTTGGATGTCTCCTCAGTGTTTTGTTTATCACTTATGGAGGGGGAAGACTGGGGCAATAATGCCCAAAGTATTTCAGGCATAGTCACAATTCTCCTTTCCTCCACCTACGACCCGACCATTTACATGTCAGGCACAAGAACCTCTGACACCAGAGATGATCGAGCGTTACTGGTCCGCTGAAAACTAGCCATCGACCACACAACGGAAGGGAGAAAGTACCGATCGCAACCTCTCACCGAAAGGTATGTTTCAAGTTATTAACTCAACTCACGTGGTTCGATGCCCTCATTGAGAATGTCGGCGTGCGCACTCAGACTCTGGAACTGGTTGTGCAGGTTCATCACAATGGACTCCATGTCCTGGTTAAACCAAGGTGCCAAAAGGACAAGGCAGAACGATCAGAACACGTGACAGAAACTCAGCAGGGGTCTTTCGTTAAAAAAAAAAAGATTTGTGTATAGTTTGTTCCATATTAACCATATATTTGGTCGTCTTGAGATTAGTAAGATACGATTCGTGGAATAGCTAGATGCCAGAACTAGCGTTAAGGTTTGTAATTACTCCAAACATAGCTGATAGAAACCGACTCGCCTCCACATTAAGCCATGCAGGCTAGCCAGACACCCGTACCGTAGTTAGTTATTTACAGGACTAGAAAACTACAAAGATCACAATAGCTAACATGCGTTGGTACTTACACGCCTCGTCCTTCTTAGGACGGTGTCCAGCTACTGTAAGATGCTACTTTTATTACAATTTGTAATTAATAACGAAATAAGCAGGCTACACCGTGTCTCTAACAACAAATGCCACGCCTACGTGCTCTAACTTCTCTACCTAAGTTTTTCAAAACCAGGCGCGGAGGAAGAAGGCGTTTCTTAGAAGAAGAAGGTCCATATGTGTACTTTACCGCCACCATGCGAGGTGGAGTGTAACTTACACGCACAATGAGGCGAAAACCACATTTGTAGAACAGGGAACATAGCCAAGTTGCCTTACTTTTGTAAAACAAATAGAGGAATACATTACAGAAACGTGAAAGGTGCCATTGTTCAATAATTTTGGCCGTGTGGCACCGAGGAAATGGAGTGTGGAACGTCAGTTCATTTTCAGGCGTGTCGTCCATCATTGCAGCTTGTCCTCCTTTAGCTGGTCTGGGCACACATGGGACTCAGCCCACCGCGTCGTTAATCAGCCCATGCCGACGTATCTGGGTCCTGCATAGCCCGGCAGTGAGAAGAACACGCTAACATACAAACCTGCACACTCCTATACAAAACACGCGAAATCACACATGCTCACACACATTTGCACAGTTTTGTGTGTTTGTACAAAACAAATAGAATGACAGGCAAATAGAAGTATAGTCACACCTGTACACACTTTTGACCAAAGAAAACGTGTTTACTCCTAATTGTCTTATTCTTCATCCACTGCAGCCTGTACATTAATACTTGATGTGGGATAAATTGACTTCTCAGTCAATACCAACAACTCCTTATGTTATTTCTCAGCAGGAAGCCCTTTCTCTGAAAGTATTACATATCCACAAGCTTCATTTGAGTAAATTCTCTCTAATCATTGTATATGTTTACTCTCTTACCCCCCCCCCCCCATAAACGCTGAGAATGTATTTCAATAAATAGGCCAACATTTACAGTACAAGTCAAAAGTTTGGACATACCTACTAATTCAAGTTTCACGTTAGTTTTACTATTTTCCACATTGTAGAATAATAGGGACATCAAAACTATGAAATATCACATATGGAATCATGTAGCAACCGCAAAAGTGCTAAAATACAAATAAAAACAATTCATATTTTAAACTCTTCAAAGTGGCCACACCTGGCATTCTCTAAAACAGCTTCATGAGGTAGTTGTATTATCTGGCTGTCTGGTTTTAGTCTGGCTGTCATGACCCATGTGACCCACAAAACAGACAGGGAAAGCTGTGAGTCACCGGTCTGTACAAGTGACTAGTGTAACCGCAGTATTTGCTTTGCAATTTGCAAGTGGTCAATGGTCTTATAGCAGGCCTTCTAACCTTTCCAGACAATTTGAGAAAGTAAATTATTAAAAAGCATTAGCTTTTAAGTTGGCAGACCATCTCTGGACATTATCGGGGAGTATACTTTGCATAGACCTTAATGACATCTCGCAGCACTTTCACATCATGTAGGATACTGTTTTATAACCCTAACAAGTAGAAAAGTGAGGTGTAACATCATTTTGGTAGAATAACACATATACTACTAATATATGTATCAAGCATATGTTATGTCTCTACATATGTGTATATATATACACATACATATATATATTTATGTTATATGTTTATGTGATTATATTAAATGCTACCTACCCTTTAACACAAATCATTTCTGCAACTATTCTGCATATTATCCACATTTATGCTACAAGCCTTGGTGTTCCATACACCTCCAGTTATCAGCTCACACATGAGTGTAAGGGTGAAACCTGAATCTGCTTGTAACCCACCGTGTGGTACTGGATCGATGTGTTTCATACTCGGATAGTACAGGAGGAAAAGCCTTCAACCCTTCAAAAAGGACCCCTGTCAGATACTCAATATTAAAGTATTATTGACATGCATTGCTTTGCTTCTTGAATATGTGTTGGAAGTGTGGATCGTGCTTTTGATAGAATGCAAAAATAGTTTGTTTACGCTGGACTCCTTCAGTGTGTTGCTAAGAAAGTCCCAGAGCATTAGAAAAGCCTTGAACCTTCAGCTTATAGGATGGTTTGGACAGAACATCTACTCACACAAGGTTTTTCTTTAGTTTTGCTATTTACCAATAATTGTGAAGACATCAAAACAAATAATAGTGAAGACATCAAAACTATCAAATAACACTTATGAATCATGTAGGAAACAAAAATGAAACTTCAACATAGCTACATGAACATTTTTCTGGGGACTAAACCATAATTTGTAGCTTCATTGAATTTCCCATAATGGGCTGAGTGTTTCAGGATGCTTTAAAGTGATGTACAGGCTGTGTGTCATCTTTTACAGGGAAGTCTGCCAGATGAGGGAGAGTAAGCCAGACCAAACTGGCTGAGGCACCCCACGTGACGACACAGCAAAGAGTGAACAGGACGTAAAGAAACCCTGTCCACCACGATGCAATCCTGATGAATGATGAATGAATGTGTGAGATTTCATTGTCATGCTTTATTATTTGGCTATGGCGAAGTGATACTAACTCAGTTTTACTGGGTATTTTCTTTGCAATTTCCTCTCTGGGTAGGATAGTGATTTCCTCTGGTGAATTTTACAGAGATGATCAGCTAGACTTGTTGTAATGTACCATTATTCATTGTCTTTATTAATGAACTAACATGTCCGATCAGACAGAGTGGTTTGTATTTTGAGCTCGCAACTTGGAGTTAACCTCAAAGTATGATAATTGTACATGGCAAAAATATTCAAACACACACACACACACACACACAGCTTATGTTGTGATAACAAACTGAATCCGGTGTCCGGATTTGAATCGACTCAGAACCCTGTGGCTTATTGATGCCAGTTTAAGATTGTTAGATACAAGCTTTTAAAAAGTAGCCCATCTGGAAATGCAATGTTTCCTTAGCAATCCCACTAAACCCAGTGTGATTCTGATTGCCATTCCGTCTTAATACCTTTTGTCATCCTCAGCAAAGTCGAGCGGGCTAAAGACCTGCTTTCACTTCTGTAGTTCTGAATCCCAACTGGCTCGGTGGATTGTGCTGAGTACACGGCTGCAGCTTTCCTGTGGCACCAAAACAAGAACGCTAATGGACCCAGGACCAGGCTCAAGGGGACCACTTAACCCACACACATCCACTTAAGAGGAAGCAATGCATGCAGAGGACCCCACCCTGCTCCACTGCACCCACACTTTGAACATCCTGTAGGTGGGTGAGGGCTCAGAGTTCTCAAGGCCAGTGCAACTGAGTAAGCATTCGACCGTACATCGTTGGGGCAAACAAATGGTGCAGCTGCCTAAGACACCGCATCGCACTGCAGCGGGTCAGTTGCAACCCGAGTTCACATCCACGTTGCGGCACTCTGACTGTGCCAAGGACTCCCGCACAGGACAGGGCACATTATCTCAGCGCTTTAGCGACTCCTTGTGGCAGGTCAGGCATCCGCAAAGCCCATTTCTGGGCATTGGGTGGAGAAGCGCTCTGCTTTATTTGCGTTGATTCCAGCCTACTTCCTGGTTTGAGTAAGCATTGCAATAGAGAGCAGAAAGGCTTCATGGGATGTACTTTAGAGGATACATGCCCCTTTCTTCAGCTCTCCGGAGCGCACTGAGAGTTGATGAAATAAGACAAAGCCATAATCAAGAATTGGAGAGATTCTAAAAAAACAGAGAACCTTTTTTGGGGGGTTCTTACCCGAGTCCCTAATCCAAACCAATGGCAGCTGAGTATTAATAGATCCTCCCAAGTGGAGTGTCACACTAGTAACAGCACATTCCCCAGACCATCAGATAGATTGTGACTGTGTATATGAAAGACCTTAACTGTGTGTTATTGACACTGTGTGTGTTATGAATGCAGGCCCTGATTGTGTGTATATGATATGTCTGTGTGTCTGTGTGCGTGTGAATGTACGCACCTGAGGTAACAGTAGAGCAGCTTCATATGAATTGAATTACGCGGAGAATACCTAAAGTGGTTCCTGGCAGAGGATTTCTTTACCGTGTCCCGGAGGGCCAAAACATAATCAACAACTGCGTCTGGAATAACAACAACAACCAGGGGTGGTTTCTCATCAAAAGACAGTGACATAGCCAGCGGAATATAGTGGACATCACAGTAATTCACACGGACGACAAAGCGGCTGAGATAAAGATTATAACAAAAAAAATCACTGTTTTATTTAACATTGTTATTAACACTGCACCATGTTGCTTAGATGATAGGAACATTCAAACTAAGTCAAAGACAGAATACAAATGAACTTTTTTGACTATTCTGCTTTTTTTTTTTTTAAGTAGAGCTTAATATAAATTAACCTGGTCGTTTTTTTCAGTAGAAGGTTAAGGCCATAACTGCTCTCTGGGCCATAACGTACTGTAATGACATGGAGGAGTTTGGATTAGTTTAGCTTTAATATCTTTCTTTAATATTCCCTCATGAGAATAGAAGTGCACAAGCATGGCAAATATAGAGCATATTATTCCCACATACCATTAAGAGTAACAAAAAAACCTGCTTTCAGAATCCTGCCATCCTGCCTTCCCCAAAACCAATCGAGTGGGCATTTGTATCACGGTTTTATGTCTGCCCAACAATCAGACGTTCAGGAGCTCATGGCAGCGATGGGGATGACAATGACAAGGATGATGGTGACAGCGGTGAAGATGAGCGCCCCCAGTTTGCACGCTTTGGCCCTCCGTTGGCCGGCTTCTTTGCGCCTCAGCAGTGTGTTGTAACCCGGTGTGTAGATATCTTCCATCCAGAAGTCCAGGTTGTTGGGGTTCATGGATTCCTGGGCCTTCGGGAAAAACCCACAAGTCATCAGATCGCCGTGGTCTGTAACACTTTTTAAAAAGTCTATTTGGTTGCAGCTACACTGTGCATAATGCATCTTTCTTAATGTGCTTTCATGCAGTTGCACTTTTAAATAATGCATTTTGATTTAGCTATAGTGTGTAATGCCACAGGTCAAGAGCATAAGTGACCCCATTATTATGACTTAATATCATCGCGTGATGATCTTGACTTATATTTAAAAAAAGAAAGAAAATGTGCAGCATACAAATACCGCACATATACGCATAGCTGTGCACAGTTGATCAAAAAGATTACTTTGTAAACCGCCAATCCGTTAAATTGTTGAAGGTTTAACAGATGTTAGCGATTAACAGTAATATATGTTTTTTATTATACAAAAATCTAAAAACCCTCAATTAATCTAACAAAGTGCAAAAAATGCCCTTTTGGGGTTTCTTTAGTAAAGCAAAAAACTATGGTTTTGAAGTTTTAATGCAATCCCTTAAAAAACATAAACTGCTGAAAACATAAATGTATCCTTTAAAAAGTCAATTCATGACTATATTGTCATCAAGCTGAATCTCAAGTTGCACACTACGTACTACATGTACGTACTTTGTGGATGATGGGTAAGTAAGTACTGTTTGGTATATAGCAAGCTAGTATGCCAGTTTTGGGACCAATTGGGACATGCTTCCTTGTCATAATACTGCATCTCAACATTAGATAATTTTGTAATGCATTAACATCACGCCAAGTTTGAATATTTAACTAGACACAATTAACCATTGTGTTAAACTGACTAACATTTCTTATAAAAATTTCCTTCCACAACAAATAGCATCAATGAACTGTAAGGCTTTTGCCACTGGCTGTTTTAATATCTTATTAGTCAGTAATAGTCTCACTAGTATCTTACTACTTGGAATAGTTTTGAGGAATTGAGGAATTTATCGAGAGATAAACGTTTCAAGAATTACATTTCATGGAACAACCATTTTTGTTTCTCCTTCATTTCTGAATTACTTTGATACAATCAATATAGGTGACAATAACTGACTTTTCGTCAATTGGAAAGACGAGAGAATCATGGAAACCCCTCCTCTTTTACTGAGCCAGGGGTGGTCTATGTTACCTCACAAAGCATGCAGGATGCATACTTCAAAAATCCACCAGAAATAGTAGACCATCTGGGAACTTTTGGTATGCTATTCTTAGCATACTATAGTTTGAGACATACGAAACTTCTCGCATATTAATCTGGCATATTATATAGTATGCAAGTTTGCAATTTAAGATTCAGACTTTGTCAATTTTTTTTACTGTACATGCTGAGAAGCTTGTGTTTTTCCATTGGATTCCTGACATCCCAGGGTCAAATGATATTACATATATTTTCTGTAACATAAAGTGACATTGAAGTTACAACATTTTTGGAAGGTATCGCCCCAGCATAACAATGAATAGCCAATCCATTTTACTGATACTAGAGAGCCAATCTCTGTTGGCGAATTACAGATTATGTTTACAACACACAAATAACTGCTTGTAAGTAATACGAGGAGTCCCAAATATTTTTTTCACCCTTGACCTTCATACTGAAGCCTTGAGACTAGCGCACAATCTCACTGCAGGGAAATACATTTTTTTACTTTGAAAATGGCATCTAGACATTCAGCACAGCTAGCATGTGACTTCATCTTATTGCCCACTCCCGACAGAAGCAAATATTGTCTCCAGAGGGATTCAAAAGAATATATGCAAGTTTTTGGGTTAGCAGACTCGAGTTAACAGAAGTTAAATGTAACAGAAGTTAATTAGCCCGATAATCATTTCCACAGTTAACTTAAATGTTAAATCATGAATGAAAAGGTTAATAATGTTAATGAACTATTAATGGATTAACAGTTTGGTGCCCAGCTCTGCATATATGTAGGTGTACAATAAAAAAAGTATAACTTTCTCACATGCCACAAAACATTTCCTCTTGGAAACCGTGGATGTTAAAGCCATGTTGGAAACCGTGTCAGCCACAGGCCAGAATGAGCCTGCCAGACGATTTGAAATGGCCCAAAGTTGTTGTTAAATGTGGTGTTACAAAAATGCCAGCATGTACCTGAAGGTCCAGAGGGGATACCCTGGCCTCTCTCTCCTCCACAGTCCAGACCGGAGCTCCTCCTCTCCCCTCAGCCAATCGAGGCTCAGAGGGCAGCCTGGAGGACAGCGCAGGGTTGGTCAACCCGCCGCCCTTCTGACGGAAGAGAGAGGAACTGAACACCTGCTTCACCAAGGTGGACTGTTTCTGAGGGAGGAGTTTGTGACTCTGGGCAGAGTTGTTTGAGGCCTTCGTCTGCATGGGAGGGGGTAGTTCAAGGGTGTGGAACAGACAATGCATTGATAGATGTGAGAGAATGGTCTAAGATGTGAAACAGGGAATGCATTGATAGATGTGAGAGAATGGTCTAAGATGTGAAACGGAATGTATTGATAGATGTGAGAGAATGGTCTAAGATGTGAAACGGGGAATGCATTGATAGATGTGAGAATGGTCTAAGATGTGAAACAGGGAATGCATTGATAGATGTGTGTGAATGGTCTAAGATGTGAAACAGGGAATGCATTGATAGATGTGTGAGGATGGTCTAAGATGTGAAACGGAATGTATTGATAGATGTGAGAGAATGGTCTAAGATGTGAAACGGGGAATGCATTGATAGATGTGTGTGAATGGTCTAA
>JACXGJ010002090.1:0-71071 GCA_016801105.1 Esox niger | reverse complement strand
GGAGAGGAGGGTGGAGAGGAGGGTGGAGAGGAGGGTGGAGAGGAGGGTGGAGAGGAGGGTGGAGAGGAGGGTGAGGCATAGGGACTGTGGAGAGATGAGAGATGTTATTTATGTTGTGGGCCGGTTCACTCCGAGTTCACCTTACCATGAGATGTCCCCGAGCGTCGGCGGTGGCAGCCATACTGCCTCAGTGTGTGTCTGTGTGCGTGTGTCTGTGTGCGTGTGTCTGTGTGCGTGTGTCTGTGTGCGTGTGTCTGTGTGCGTGTATGTTTGTGCATGTTAACTGAGAGCTGTCCCCTAAGTACTCCTGTCTAAGCACGGAGTGGGCATGTGGGATCTGACTATGTGTGTTTGGTGATTCTGTGTGTGTTTGCGTGTGTGTGTGTGTGTGGGTGTGACTGTGTGTGGTGCTTGCCTGTGTGTGTTGGGACCTATATGGGACATTTTACTGGGGCCACTATGTAATAAATCAGTGCTGTTCAGGATAAAGACTAACCTTCTACCCACAGTTATTCTCAGTGTATGTGGGTGGAATGGGGGTACTGTGTGTGTGTGTGTGTGTGTGTGTGTGTGTGTGCCAGGGCATTCCAATTATAGGCCTATATGCTGGCCCTGACACTAACGGCCATGGTACTTATACTGTAGCATGTCTTTGCATGTGCTTATACATGGTCTCTATATGGAAATGTTTGGACATGTGTCCCCACTGTAACATGAGCGACTGAGAGGGATATTGAAATTAAGTGACATTATCAAACGCGTGTGTATGTGTTTGCTAGTGTGCTCACAGTCGTCTATAGCCTGGGTGTATGTCATGTGTCCCACCCTGCCGCACAAAAAGCTTACCTTATCTATCTATGATCATTCACCTCATTTAACACTTCAACACAATACACCTAATGGCCTTAAAAAACATGGCATTATTAAAACAAATACTTTCACCATCTCTCATAATAAATAAATGACAATCATGTGAAGTACCGTATAGCTAAACATACAGGGATTATAATACTTAAAACATTAACCAGGAAGTAAAAGTAAGAGCCAGAGGTTAAATGGGGCATAGCCAGTGGGACTGAGCTCCAGTAACTCCACGGGCCAGCAGTTTAACATTTTATACTGTAACCTATAATATGGGGAGAGGAGGCCCAACTTCCCAAATCTCAATATTACACGTGCTAAGAACTAAACCCAACTCTCTCCACTGTTGTCCACCCCAAGTCCAATCTGGAGGACATAGCGGTTCTGCAAAGAACACACTGACTCCTATGGTTGGGGTTAAAGGGGGGAGAGATGCTTTCAGGGGCGCGCCCGACGCTCCTCCCCGTCTCTAATTACGGAGGCTGACCTCCCACAGGTCGCCGGAGTAAAGGCCCCTACATGGATCAATATTCATTCTTTAGATCTGTCATCTGCTTTTGACACTATCGACCACGCTGTCTCTGCTCCCCTTTTCTCCTCCTCCCTGTCTGATTTATTCATTTATTTTGCCCCACCACTCCTTCCCCAGCCCTTCAAACTCACAAACAAACGCGTGTGTACGCGCTAACACGCAAACACACGGTGGGGTGAACGCGCGTGCATCTAAACAAACACGCACACAACCACACACAAGTTTGTCTGTATGTGAGACGGTTAACCTGGCATTAGCCATGTTTTGACATCAGGGGGTGGGGGGTTCTTTAGCTCCCCTAAGAGCCAGAACGCCCTCAGCTAAATGCCTCTTCTCTCCAGCGGCGCAACATTGACTTGGGACCTAGGCCTAGCCTCTTTGGCAGCGTTACCGGAGATAAGTACCACATCGCTAATGAACACAGAGAGGGCTTGTTCAAGGTTAACCCTTTCATTTAGGGGCCTCCATCGAAGCCAAGCCACTCTGCATGAATAAACACATCACGATAATAACACCAGCCCATTCGAGGCCCGCCGTCACGCTAGCCAGTCCCCACTTGCGGTTTTGCTGCTGGATAGCCCACGTTACTTTACCTGAGCCCACTCTCATGTTGCCACTTTCGCCTTCATCTGAATTATGTTGATGTTATTTTTCAAAAGCCAAAAAGCTTTTAAAGGCCTCAGCAATTCTCCATTGTTTCCTGCTTAGCGTGGAGCTTATGGATGCTGATGATACGAAAACATGCTTTAACACAATCAGAGATGCAAAGTGTGGGACTGGGCGGCATGTCTCAGAGTACCAGGGACATGTCAAGGTCATGCTCATTATGCATGATTAAGAAAGGAGAAGGTACCGGCAGAAGACATAATATACTGGAATAGGAAAGGAGAGGGTAGGGCAGAAGACATAATAGACTGAGATTAAGAAAGGAGAGGATAGGGCAGAAGACATAATACACTGAGATTAAGAAAGGAGGAGGTAGGGCAGAAGACATAATAGACTGAGATTAAGATAGGAGAAGGTAGGGCAGAAGACATAATAGACTGAGATTAAGATAGGAGAAGGTAGGGCAGAAGACATAATAGACTGAGATTAAGAAAGGAGAAGGTAAAGCAGAAGACATAATAAACTGAGATTAGGAAAGGAGCGGGTAGGGCAGAAAACACAACAGACTGAGATTAGGAAAGCACGTTATCACAAATGATAATATAATATTATATACTGTATGTGTGTGACTTTTTAGCTTGTGTTTGCAATGTTTGAGTGTGAGAGAAAAGCATTCTTCCACTTTGAGTCCCCCTAGGTTTTACCCGTTAGTCTTCCACTCTTCTTCTCTGGATGTTGAATTATAAGTAGAGATGTCCGCTCAACTCTACATCGCCCCCTCCTGGTGGGAGGCAGCAGGTGAGTCTCGACATTCACAACCGACAACTTTCTAACCGACGCACACGGCCAGTTCAATTTGTTAAACAAATTTGTTAAAAACATACTTTTTTACAGATAGGCTTTTTTATTTGACCACTAGAGATTCATTCATTCAGTAAGGATGTGCGGAACAAATTCTGAGCCTGTGTTTATTCTCTAGTCTCTATGATCGTGACAAACAGCAGGCTAGTTGGAGCTCATCTCTTTTAACATTCTCTTAATTATCTGCAGGTGTATTCCTTTATCCTTTCAAGTTGATTAATATGATAAAAAACAAATATCTGCTTCATGTTTCTTATCACTGGACATGTAAAGGCCAAAGTAAAAAATTATAATGCTACTATTTTAGCAAACAGTCCAAAACAAAAACTGTAAGAAGACTACAGGTAAGTGTTCATTAAGTCATGTTGAGATATATACACCAATAGGTAGGATTATTTTGAGGTTCAATGCATTTAATGTGGATTATCAAACAGCATAAAACCATAACGAATCCATAAATAACTTATTACAGACGAATATTGTCCTGGCTGGGTGAAAATATATGAATTGGAAGACCCTGTCGACATACTGAGCCATACTGAGTGAACAAGCCCACATCAAACTCTGATGACGGGCTACAAAGTGGCAGCCCAGAGCTGGATTTCTAGCGTGTGCCAATCATGTGCTGTCAATCAAATTGTGCCTATCTTGTAAATTCGCCTGCAAAACATACAATAGGCCATAGGCTATAACATTTATTTGGAATGTTAGTTCAAAGAGCCACAGGGGTTTTATTTCTGCCATTATTATGGCTGTTGCTGTTCAGAGATTTGAGGTGCGTAGCGCTATGAGGTTGATCAAATCAAAGCAGAAGGTGCAAAAGCTGAAAGGAGGAATTTAGCAACAGATACATTTAAAAAAAGACAAGCCGCAACTTGCCCACTGAACGTGAGGTGCTTGCTAAAAGAATTATTCACTCCTGTTGAACCTTTCCACATTTTATTGCGTTAAAACATGATCAGTGGGCACAGCACACAGTGCCCCCATGATACGAAATGATAAAATGTGGACAAGTCACAGAGGGTTGAATACTTTTAAAAGTCTTGGTAAAAACAAGTGCATAATTCTGTTCTACAGGCCAAAGCACGGTTTGCAGAGAAGAAATTCTATTTCCAAGCTGAAATTCAAACACAATTGACTTTGAAGAATACACAAGGGGCATGTACACAACTTGGTTTAATTATTTACAGCAAAATCAGAAAATACCTATTTTAGGTATTTTAACTTCACTTCACACCCATGAGGACATTTACAAAGTTTTTTGCCTGCTTCCCATTTATTAAACAGTGATGGTCAAATAGTCCAAGAATGTAACTACTTAACATACCATCTAACATAGGGAAGTGCATGATAGGAGAAAACAGGTTGAAATTAGCCTTTAACACCCAATACTATATTGCAGTATTTCATATTTCTGATTTAAATCCTGCTTCATTGCATTAAGTTCCAGCAGACTTGTTGATATCGAGAAATGTTTTTTCTGAAGCTTATTTCTGGTACTATTTCTGGTCACTCAGCTCGGCCAACCAGGATGTCTTGAACTTAATTCTTACCTGCCAGAAGGAACACACTCTCTGACCTTTAACCTCACTTGAGCTCGCAGGCACCCAAGCTGCCACAAGGAGTCGCTAGAGCGCAATTACGACAAAGAAACCACTTTTGATAACTAACCCCCGAAATCCAGACACCTTCTTCAGTGGCATCCTTGAGCTGATCTGTCAGCACAATTCAATCTTAAAACCAAAAATGAGAATACAAAGTCTAAGTTAAGCACCATCTTTGCACAAATCCTGGAAGATCCAAATAAACCTTGGCCAAAAATCTAACACAGGAAATACTGATGGCCCAAAGCCTCCTGGGTTCCAAAAAGATCAGGTGGTTTACAAACAGAATCTCTCCACCACAGAATAACAGCAGTCTGTAGACAGCTTACGAGGTAAGGAAACATTGGTACATTTTAAAAGTTCCTACCTTTAAAGTCCCAGTGAAGCTGTTGCCTAACAAAGCCATGTGTTCAAAGAAAGAACTGGAAGCAGATAAAGGTCATAAATAAAACATTTCTACCTCAATCCCATATGAGAAGTAATTTGGCCAGCTGCTGTGTGTTGGCTTCAAATCCCTATTTTATGAGTAGTTTGCATTTGCAAAGTTTACAACTTTGTGAGGTTGGCAACAGTAGGGTAAATGTTTACAACGCAACTTCAAGTCCTTGTTGAAACAGTTTTGGTGAATAAGATGTTCCATATACTGTATTTGCTTTAACATTCTGATGGCTTTTTGTATAACCATTGATAAGTGCTATGCTGTTTTAGGTCTTTAAGAAACATCTGTAATGACTGAAATTATCAATAAACTATTTGCAAATCCTTCATGAATGCAGTATTGTGTGGAGTGTTATGACGTGCTACCAATGACTCTAAATATTTGTTATAATGAATACCTGAAGAAGAAAAATAGTTTTCCACTTCACTGGTGATGTGATGCGTGTGTGCCACAAGGTGGGGGCGTGGCAAACATACACAATACATGTTGAATCCATATTGAAATCAATCATCTATCACATTCAGGGTGGGTTGTATTTTTAACTGACTTGACATGTGATTAAGACAGGAAAGTAATAATCATTACATATGAGTTTTCTTGTTCAACTACAAAGATTTTTGAAGAGCAATGAAACTGATCTTGGGTAAACGTTTCTTTTTACCTCACTATTGGTTAGGATATAAGTCCTAGACCTGTACGAATGGTAATCTTCACACTGAGACTGAAATTTGTAGTCCAATCAGTTGATAAACAACGAACTCCCTCCTCTGTCTCTGTATGATTTTACAATTTTATGTCTTGCTGTCTTTCTTAAATGCACAAGCATTTAAAATGAATGATATCTTGGGTTGTGATTGGGTACAACAGTTAAATAAACTACTTAGAAACGTATACTTAATTTATCATTTTAAGCGAATCCACAGCACCTCCCAGCTTCTCCCAGGGTCCCTAACTTGGAGGGAATGAGGGGAGAGGAAATGGTCCACCATGGAGGGCCAGGTGTCAATCACCACCTCAGATGGGCTTCAGAGACCTTCTGCCAGTCCGGCTACCCCACCCCCCACAAGCCCCCGCCTCCCTGCCTCTCCACTGCTGATAACTGGGGGGATTTTAAATACACTGACGTAGTGAGAAAAGCCAGGGGAGAGACAGTGAGAAAGAATGACAGAAATAGCAGAAGGATGGACAGAATGTGCATGAGCGATAACGGGAAGAAGAAACACAAAGAGAGAGAGAGGTGGGTGAGAGAGCTGAGGGGCAACGTGGAAAAGAAACGTATAGGAAAAGTATTGATAGACAGAACTTCTGTTTCAGTATGTATTCCTTGTTTGAAATACATACTAAAACTGCTTTAATGTGTTGAGATTTTTTTTTTACCGGCCTCAAACACAGTCCAATGCATGCCGAAATAAGATAAGGGCTGTATTTTGTATTTAAAAAAATACTTGTGTCCTGGTAGAAATTGGGTTATGTTCTAGGATGGAACTTATTACAATAATATTTCTTGTAATGCTTAGCTTTGTTAATTGCTAATTTAGCACAGCATTTATGGCTACATGTCCACAATACATTACAGTGCAATTAACTTAAGTAAAAAAACAGCCACAGTAAAAAATGCTAATAACTTTATCCATTACTTCAATTGTTGTTTAGCTTAACGGGTGTTTACTTTCAAATATATTCTTAGTTTTTTTTATGTAAAATAAAACACAACATACTTGCATGTTAACTATACACAATACTTTGCAAAAGTACCTTTAATTGTTAATTTTAATACCATGGTTCTTAACATATATTGTAATTGCATTTTCTAATTGCTGCCCATCTCTTGGGAGAAGGGGACGTGAAGAAAAAGGCCTGGGGGGAACAACACAAATTGCCTACGCAAAACGATTTAAATAAATATATATTTTATCATTAACAGAGGAAAGAGGGGAACATTGGTAGATGCCTAAGAAGAGAGCGGGGTGGAAGAATGTTTGAGAGGAGGTGGAGGTGGCTAGAGAGAGAGAGAGGGAGAGAAAGAGAGTACAAAAATCAATGAACAAACAAGCCAGATTGGTAGGTGATAGAAGCAATAGAAAACAAGGCATTCAAAGAAATTCTGTTTTGGGGCAAAAGGTGTGTGGGGGGTCACTGGGGATCACAAAGTGCCTGCGGGAGCTGACTGGAGGTGGGTGGACCACGATGCCCTGCAGCTCGACGTTAGGCTTGAGTGACCACATCAGGTCTGAAGGCTAGCGCCGGTGAAAACCGGTCGGGTTTAAGCCGTAGGATTACGTCCAGCAATCTCTCCCTCTCTCTGTACCTGCCCATGTAAGTCCCACTGTACTAGTGAGTTTCATGGTCAATCTCTAAAGAGCTGGACAAAAGTATTACTAATAGTCTGGTATAATGTTTCAACTGGTAAAGCCAGGCACCGGCCCGGGTGCTCCACGCCAAGGTAAACAGGTCAATACTATTGATTTGTCTCTCTCTCTCTCTCCTTCTCTCTCTCTCTCTCTCTCTCTCCCATTCTCTCTCTTCTGTCCGGGCCAGGAACATGTAATGCATTAAAAGCTCCTGCTCTGCATTGCACCGAAATGAGCAAGGAGGTAGGTGTTAGGCCTTTCACACACACAAACACAGAGCACAATCGCACATGCAACCCACCGCGTTCATAAAAACCTTTCACACATAGGAAATACTAGTTGCATGTCGTTGCACACCGCCCCAAAATAAACGGTGGCATAACTGTAGTGTGTTATGTAGGTTTTGAAAGTACAGGAAGATTGCATTTTGTGCAGACTGCTTTGTGAAAATGTGTCTCTAGATTGGTTAACGCCTACAGGCACGAAAGAGCAGCAGAAAGGGGATGGGTCCCTTGAATCCAGATCTCATTGTCCTTCTAATGTCAATACAATTCAGCACCGCTGTGGAACTCGCATGGTCAGCAACATTACAGGAATAATTAGCATATCTCCTTTCTTCTGCTATTTGGTCTGTTTCAACAAGCCTTGGGGGTCTCCCGTACTCACTGTAATTAAAGTATTTCGGGGACTCCCTCCCAGTTCAAAACCCCCTCGATTGAAGCTTTCATACCAGGGGGACTTTGAAACGGCTCATCTCAAACTTCCGCCCAGCTTCCTCCAAAGCGTTTCAGGACAGGAGAGGGGAGGTATCTGTAAAAAAGGATACAGTAAGGACAGATGGAAATATTAATGAATACAATTATATTCGTAATGTGAGGGCACACATCCTAGGCACATTTAGTCTCTCTACTCATGAGACTAAATGTGACTTCACCTATCAGATAATAAAGACCGAATTCAAAAGACAGGTTTGGATGCATACTTCAATTTGGAACTCTGCAGCACTGCCCACAAGGATACACTCTGCCCACAAGGATACACTCTGCCCACGAGGATACACTGTGCCCACGGGGATACACTCTGCCTACGAGGATACACTCTGCCCACGGGGATACACTCTGCCCACGAGGATACACTCTGCCCACGGGGATACACTCTGCCCACGGGGATACACTCTGCCCACGAGGATACACTCTGCCCACGAGGATACACTCTGCCCACGGGGATACACTCTGCCCACGGGGATACACTCTGCTCACGGGGATACACTCTGCCCACGGGGATACACTCTGCCCACGAGGATACACTCTGCCCACGAGGATAAACTACGCACAAAGGGATAAACTGGGCACAAAAGGATACACTCTGCCCACAAGAATACAGAAAAGTTGCTTTTTGAGAACTATTTATTACAAAGATACAAATATAGCACGGGTGTGAGGAGATTGCCTGCTTCTTAAAACTTTGACTTGTTTAAAGCACTTTTGTGGGACCACACTTATTCCAATGGTTTGGGTTGGTTTTCTTTATTTTGCTAGCTACCTCGCTAACTTAATTACCACATCAGTGCACCTGCAGCAATGGGTTTTGGGTGTTCAAGTATATGCATACACACAAATCATGGGAAGTTCGACTCTTCCTACTGAGTCGGATCTTGTCGAGTCGTTCAGTAAAATATTAGAGTCATTTTGTTCATTTGAGTCACTAAAATGATTTGTTCAAAATGAACACTAATACACACAGAGTGCATAGATGTTAAGGCATGTAAGTCAAGGACATATTTATTTACTTTGGCTGTGATGAATATGAGCCCCAATTGTCCTTGGATAAATCATTTTTCTCGCGCACCCGAACGAGAGAAACTATTGAAAGCTAGAAAATAAATAATGAGAGTGAATTAATTCACATACACACACACACACACACACACACACACACACACGCGCAAATAACACATTTACTCAACCTTTGAACAACTGGTGACAATGCAGAGGCTTTCCATCGGAAGTATACAGATAAACCTTCAGGTATTCCAGGGTATCTACGGAATGTGTGAGTCTCCCCCTCTATCGTTCACATTTTCTCTTTGTTTCTGTTTTTCTTCATCGGTGGATCTATCATGCACACACATCCCAAGGCAAATGAGCGGGCTCTAATCGTTTCGCCGGCTCAGTGCTCATAGGCTCTGTGCTTGTTAAACTGCAGCTCCGGCTCAAAGTGACTGCTGCGCGAAACACTTTGCCTTCCAACCATATGCCGCTTCTGCACACACGCTTATTTCCAGAGACCCAAATTGCTTCATTTGTCCTGTACGCCAGTGAACAGAACTCCCCTTGACCACTGAGGCACCCAAGCATCCATGAACTTCAAAACAGTCCAACAGTGTACAGACTGTATACATAACACCCATACAGAAACACACCAGCGCATTCGCCCAATGATGTGCGTGCTAATACCCATGTCGAAAACGAATCTCTATTGTCCCAAGCCAACACACCAAAAAGGTTTACTTAAACGTTTAAATGTTTCACAAAGTGTTCAGAGACAGCAACCATTTAAGGACACTCAAACACACATACGCATGCATGGCCGATACAAAAGAAATGTCCTGACTGCTAATAAAGTGTATAACAAGATGGCGACTGTTTTTTTGTCCATAGTAGCCTGTTCAATCACTTTGGACTTTATCATTGGGACATGCTGCCTTGAATTGCATTGCCCTCAGAACAGAGGAGGATCTCCCCTCACTCAGGAAGTGCCCTTATCTGAGACACAGCAGCACTTGTAACACATGATATCATGCATCAGGTGGGATAGAGGCCACAGCAGTCATGGATGTTCTCACCAGAAGCAGAAGCCTAAACGTGAAACAGGAGCTGTGCTTTCCACCGTGGGACATGGCTGGTTATGCCCTCAGGATGGGGTGTGTACATGAGGTGCAGAAAACTGAAAGGAAATGCAAGAGCAAAATAATGCTTGCTGATATGGGTATATTGGTCATGTCCTTTTACGATTATGAAAGATTATTATCACGATTGTTAAACCAAATCCAACTTTTAGACATCTGCTTGGGCAGTTTGTGCTATTTGTTTTGCCACATTATGCGAATAGCCTTTGAGGCTACAACCGGATAGACCAGGGAAGACTCCAACTGTGGATGAGCAAGGAATGGTCACCATAAAAAATGACCAAGAACTGTCTGACAGATCAGGAAGGTTCTGCAAGAAGCAGTCTTGGATGTGTCAACTGATATGGACACCTGACACAAACCTTAACATCATATAACAGGCAAGAGTGAAACTTGGAGAAAAGAAGGAACTGGCATATCACCTAATCTCGTAATTATTGTAAAGGGAATGTTGTGTTTTGGGCATACATGTTTTCCTCTGTAACTTTCTCTTCATTGATGAGGTTCTTGCTAATAGCAATGCCAAACCAACCAAAAATTTAACTGAGAATGTCTTTAAATGTTCCCGCCCTAAAAAAATAGATAGCTGCAGTAGAGCCCTGGCAGAGCATAACCAGGGAATATACCCAGCATCTGATGATGTGTATGGGTCACAGACTTCAGGTAATCATTGCATTCAATGGATATGAGACCAAGTACAAAAAATGTCTGCTTTGTTATATATCCTTTTTAAATGTTCATGTACTTTCAAAAGCCTTTCTACAAAATGTGTGTTCATTTCTAATTGGTTTATCAGTCATGAATGAACATTGATTAAAATAGTTTTACAGTCTGCACTTTACACAGACATTTGGTTTTCAAATCTAGAGTGCTGGAATATAGAGCCAATTAAAGTGTATCAATACTTTTGACAATTTTCTGTTACCAAATCTTTGCATTTTAATATCCAGGCAGCTAGCTTAGGAAGTATTTACAACAGGCCTACTCAAAGTAGCTGAACAATTTCAGATTATTTTCTAAAATCCAATGCTCAATATAAGGTGACAAAATATCGCCTATTTATTTGAGGGTTTATCTACAGGTTTTAACACATATTGACTGATACAAAAGCAGCCAAATATTTTCAAGTTGACCCAATATAAATACCACACAATGACAACATTAAAATGATGTCGCTAAAAACCGTTCTCAGCGACTTGGAGTTTTTGTGGCTATTTTATTTTTCCCTCCAAAGGAGTGTGTTAAAACATGACAGAGACAGAGATTAAATAATAATAGAAATTCTGCAGTGTGGAGTATAGGTTTTAACATTTTTGTATTACTATCCAAACACATAACACGCCCACTCTCCCACACTCCCTCCCTAAGCCTTGCTGAGTATCCGTGTGCCAGGGGGCGAAGCTGTGTCCATGGCCGTGTCACAGATCAGGCTTTCCTGCCAGATCAGGGCCTGTCAGCCGTGCGGCACGCCCCAGCCCCGGCCTACTGAACTCGCCCCCTCCACCCCTCCTCATACGTCCCTGTCCCGGCATCCCACTACCCCTTCCTTACCCCGGCCGCGGCCCGGCGGCCTCAAACAAGCGCCGCACTTATCATCCAGAAAAATAATTGGAAGCTGCCGGCTGCAATATGCTGCCTCTTCCCTCCGTCCATCTGGGTCGCTTCACCAGTGTCAGCTCCCATTAGGCCTAACGCTTGCCTGGCCAGGGCAGAACACGAGGGAGGGAGAGAGACAGAGAGAGAGAGGGAGAGAGACAGCGAGAGGGAGAGAGAGAGAGAGAGGGAGAGAGTATACTATCCCTGCCTGTCTGCCTCTCTGGTCCACTGGAGCCCTACTATGGAGGGAGGGAGAACGGGCCGGGATCTCCCCTCGGGAGGAGAGTGGGAGCGGGGGGGAGGCTTCTTGCCTGAGCATCAGCAAGTTGTCCCTGTCATGTCACGGGGGCGTCTGAGCGTCTCATGTGGCCGAGCTGGAGAGAGAAGGGAGCAGAGAGAGTTGATGTTGTTGATGTTGCTGCTGTTTTAGTGGTTTCGGGAGGGGGTGGAAGAAGGATGGAATGGGGGTGGGACGCTGAGGAGCCGTGACAGGGACAGTGGTTTAGCTGTCAGTCTGGGGAAGAAGGGGAGAAACGGGAAAGGGGTGGGGGGGTGGGTCCGTGCTGACAGGTCAGAGGGCTGATGGGTAGCCAAGCACGAGGTGGAGGTATTGGTTTCTGGGCTGTTCTTTGGGAGAGAGGGTTACCTGGCTATTACCATGTGAGATGTCACAATCAGCCCAGAATATTCCTGACTGCATAGCAGCATGACCTGCTGAAAACGAATGGAGCCCACTGCTGTTTGGTAATCCTTAATAAACGAGTGGCTGAGGTATAACCTAATATAATATGAGCATAATGTAAATAGATCTGTTGCCCTTTGATATTCTAGGGTAATAGACCATATATATATATATATATGTATGCCATCACAAAAAGCCCTCAGGCATATGGTACTGTAAGTTACTGAACAATGTAATGGGTAACCTATATACCTCATTAACATACCTCCAGTCTGTCACGGTACCAACCCCCTCTCACCCCAATCATGTGACTCCTACATCCCCCCTCTAACACGACGCAGACTTTGTGGTGACACGGTGGACCCCACGACTACGACGCATCACGTTCGCTCCGGACTTGAGTTCTGGAGCCGAACGTGGAGGCCACTTGAACTCCCTGCCAAAAACATGACAGCCAGCTGCCTCCCACAGTGCCGAAAGGTGACACCGAGAGACCCCACAACACAAGTCTCACCAGTTTCAGGGTTTTGGTCCACCATGTAAATAATTCAAGGCGCCACTAATGCACTTGTGCCTGGCACGGTGGCTAGTGTTGCCTGAAGCAACCTTTGGGGTGGAAAATAATTAAAATGCAAAAGATGTGCAGAAAAAAAGCCCCTATACATAGTGTAATGGGCTGATACAATGTAGCTCCATTCTTCACTGCTCTCTCTCCCTCGCTCTGTCTGCTCTTTTTTCTCTTGTTTTTCTCCATCCACCTCTCTCCTATTACTGGCACTTACTATTATTGTGTAACGTGGTCTTGTAGACATGTTCTGATGGTATTTATTCTATAATGATTACAGGGGTGTTATGATGTTATTATATGTAATGACTACAGGGATGTTATGATGTGATTGGATGTAATGACTAGAGGGATGTGATGATGAGAATGGATGTAATCACTACAGGGATATGGAGTGAACAACCAGCATTTTTGTCTAGTTATTTATGTTGGATGCAATTCAGCAAACATGGAAACAAAAATCTCACCAGGTTGAATCCCTGACTTGACAAAAATCTGCCGTTGTGCCCTTGAGCAAGGCAGTAAATGCTAAACCACAATTGTTAGTGGCTCTGGATGAGAAAAATGCAAACAGTTTACAGTTGTAGCCTGTTGACTAATCCAGTGTTCAGAGATGTACGTGCTCCTCATGATTTCAGGCTGGTCGATGGAGTCCTGTTTACTCAGAGCTCAGTATGTTTGCAGAGACACATTAAAACAACAGCTCCCTGACCACATATACCGTTACCAAACATCTTGGCTACAGAGACAAGAAGACGAAGACTCTGAGCTGTCATCATCTCTGACCAAGCCTTAATTGAAAGATAAGCACCGTGTTATTCCCTGTGTGGGTGTGCTTCTTTTTTCATTAATGATAGCATTTGAAGTTGAGGAAATTAGCTGAAACCATGAAACTGAATATTTTAGAGCAGTCTCTACCATTCTACTCATTCATTTGTCAGAAAATCTGTTTGTGCCAGCATGCTGTTAACTAGCAC
This sequence comes from Esox niger, assembly GCA_016801105.1. Taxonomy (NCBI): domain Eukaryota; kingdom Metazoa; phylum Chordata; class Actinopteri; order Esociformes; family Esocidae; genus Esox; species Esox niger. The sequence goes on along the minus strand of JACXGJ010002090.1, from coordinate 57,089 downwards.
TATTTGGATTTGTCCTTTTGCCACAGTAAATGCTTTGTTAAATATTTAAAGGAAACTGTTTAAAGTAGAGCTAAATTTTTAAGTTTGCAACATATTTATGTTTTGGATACATTTCTAAATAGTGATCTTAGTCGCAGTGCAACTTATGCCATGGAAATGCCCTAGTGTGTGACTTTAACATCCCAGATATCAACGTTTTAAGACTGGAGACTGGAATGGGGTTTGGTAATGTTCTCTGTCCTTCATTGGTACAAGGGCAAAGTATCCCTAAGACCAATCGTCACCCCCAAAACCCCTTAGGAAGCCTGTCCCCAGCCTGGCCCCGCACTGCCCCACTCCCCTGGAGCATTTTGGGAATTGTGTATCAGTGGAGACCGCTGGGGCTTCCTGGGACTGAGGCGTGTCTGGCTTCCCAGCAGGATACGCTCACCCCTCTCAAACCTTACTTATCCTTTGAAGCTCCGACTCTCGAGGGTGTCATAGTCCCCTCTCTCTCCCCGAACCTCCCCAGATCTCTCCCCCAGACATCCCCCCCATCGCACACCGCCAGACATGTCTCCCGAATCCGCTGGTCCACTGTCCCAGAAGTTATCCTGCCAGCACCCTCTTATCTCCAGTCTCAAGCTATGGGCAGACAAAGAGAAGCGAGTGGGGAGGAGGGAGAGGAGCTTAGTTTCACTTTTGCAAACCAAATAAGGGTTAAAACGGTACGGCTTCATTAGAGAATAGGGCTTAAGCCCAGGGACAGACACGCTAGGTGGATTCATGGGGCTCGCAAATTTCAGTGACACTGACGCCTGCGACCCTCGCGTGTCTCCTCCATCTCTCCATTCCCAAAAACTAGACTAAGTCGCCATTCCAATTCCAGCATGCACCACGCTAAAACGATTAATGGTTGCTGATTAGGCTCTAATTTTTGTCTGCACAAAGCAGGTGCTCCTAAGACATCACAGCTGGCTATGTTATCAGTTTCACTTACTGAAGATGTTTGAAGCTTAGGTGATGGTAAAAAGTGTTAGATGCCTAAACGCTGATGTTTAAGAATCTATTTGATTGTAATGGCATACAAGGTTTGTGGAATAAGGCGTTGTCGGCTAATAGACAGGAGAACATTTGACTTGTTGATGGATTTGTGGAAGACGTAATGAAGCAGGTCCGCGTTTGCTGGTAATCTAACAGCTGCGTTCACACCTCTGAATCGGTAGCAGAAGTCACCGCTGGATATTGTGTGTGTGTGCTCACAGGTCCTTATGTGTGTTTGCGTGTTCGTATGTGTTTGTGAGTGTGTGCATATATGTGCGAGGCTTCATGCTAAGAGTTAGTTCAACTTTTAAAATCATTAATTGAGCAAGTCAGCCAGACAGCCGAGGATTGCTGAATACGAATTTCAAGGCTTAAATGTAAGTCAGCAAGGACAAAGGCAAGATAATGGCAGGTGCCTGAAGTTGTGTGTTGCAATAAAAGTGAATTTTTTTCAACGTCAGCAGTTAGTGGAATGCTGGCGTTGCTTGCAATTATCACACCACCAACACCTCATCACTGACCAATTAACCGCTAGCTTGTCACTAATTAGACCAACCTTCAACTAGCAGTACTAAAAGTAGCCTATAATTTAATGGTGTTACCTGCGTCATTAACATCAAGGAGTCAAGAACAAAAATATTGGTATTGCGGAAGAATATAACATTGAATGAGAAGGTTGAATGAGAAAACCCAAGCCCAAAGATGTTGTGCACCAAACAGTTTGGTTGCCAGGAAATAAAAACTGAAAAAACATTATTTTTATTTTAAAGTGAAAAATGGCAAAGGTACCCTCTGCCTACACTGTGACCTATCGTTGTTGACCTGTATCTTTCCTTTGCTTCTTTTTCTTCAAATGCAGGTTTTGGCATCATATTCTAACTCTGCTGAAGTCAGTGTTTAGTTTTGTTTTAGGATACCGACAAGCCGGTCTATCACCCAAAAGGTAAGAGGTAGCCAGTGAATACAAAATATCACCTTCATTCATTACACGTGACCAAAAAATTTCTTGCATCTGTGCTAAAGATTGTTGTCGTGTGGAATGATAAATCTCCAACCTCTCTTCAAGAACCCCTCTGGAAGTTTCTATGCTCATTCTTCCCTAAATTCTGACCAGTATTTTAGTCCTTGCCAAAAGGGCATCATGCTCCCAGCACCACGATTCACCATACTATTGACCAGAATCACACATTCAGGTAACATGTCATATGCCATTAATCCAGAAGTGGCTTCCATCTGGACAATCTATCATAAAGACCATATTTATAATGTCCTGCAGAGATGGTTGGCCTTCTGGAAGGTTCTCGCATTTTAGCAACTCCATTTTTCAGGTGTCACTGCGTTCTTGGTCACCTCCGTCATTAAGATGCTTCTTAACTCATTATTTAGTTGGGCTGAGTGGAAAGCCTTAGGAAGAGTTTTGGTGGTTCCAAATGTTTCCATTTGTCAATGAAATAGTCCAGCCTGCTCCTGGGAACTTTCAATCTGTGCTTCAACACAGTTCTCTCAGAAATCAACAGAAAGTTCCTTGGATGTCATGGCTTTGGCATGTATTGTTTATATAAACAGGGGAATGCCTTCCTGATTCATGTCCAATCAGTTGATTTTGCCACAGGTAAACTCCAGTAAAGTTCTATAGACACCTCAATGATGATGAGGAGAAAAAAGATGCAGCCTTTTTTATCTCAGCACTTTTTGCAAAGTGCTTATACAAATATCCAGTCTAAAACACCTGAGATTAGGCAATAAGATGTTAAAGCACAGGGGCTAGGAAAAACATCAGAGAAATGCTGTCAGGGTTTAGAGTGAACACCCATTTCTCCACCATCACAGGATTTAAAGCCTATCCAGCACCCAACCCCCCATACAGAAGACCTGGACAGTATGTAAATAAAATGATACACCTTTTTAAACAAGGAAGACTTCATAGTTCAAAACAACATTTCCCTGTTTTCCACCTTCCTCCTCAGCAAGCCTCACTACTCTCTGAATGTTACCAGGATATTGCTTCTCCTCAGGTTGGTTTCCCTTCCTACATGAGTAGCCTATAAAACACACAATGGCAATACGCCGTGACCCCCTCACAAGAAAGGCCGAAACGCCCCTCTACCCTGCCCACCCTCCACCGGGGGAACCTCAGCGTTTGCTATGCGGATAGATTTGGATGAAGACACACAAGACAATATAAAACTAGGGAGGATAGGTATTCGGTCTCTTGGGCCCGAAGAGAACCACATCTGATAACTCTGCTCAGGTCTTCTCTGAGTTCCAACATCCCGTTGCTTTGTGTAATTTCCACTCTCGGCCTGTTGTTGATACTCATATCTCCACGTAGCAGTCAAACTTGCTGTCAGCAATTTCCATACCGCAGGAAGGTACAATGCAAACTTCCCCTAACGTCTTACCGAAAGATGTATAAACACAAATGCATCCAAAGCCAACCAAATGAGCCCAAAGGGCCGAGTCATGCATTCAAACAACCATCAGGTGAAAAACACCTGAATGTGATTGTCAGTGAGAAAACCTTTGGTTGCTGAGGAGGACAAAAGTCAGATCCTCTGGAGAAAAGGTCTGCCGGCACTCTGTAGATGAGTGTTAAGAGGTGAAGATTTCAGCGTGACCGGGCGAGCTGTCTGCAGGGACAGCAGGCATCGTTGGAGTCTAGATCAACAACACAACCTGGTGGACTGGGCAGCTTGGACTTATCAAGCTTTATTACCAAGTATATTTACAAATAGCCCGAATCTGACTGTTGGTGGACAAACATACAGGGACAGAATATACAATCTACCTGAAGCTGACCGACAGTACATTGACTTATAATGGGGTCACGAGCATTGCATCAGATAATGAAATACGAGTGTGGACTATATATACTATGTATTAACTTACAGTTGATATACATATTCACATTTCAAATATTCAGGTCCTGGTGCTGGATCGAGAAGGAGAGCGAGAGAGGGAGGGAGGGAGGCAAAGAGGGGGACAGCAAGAGGCACAGAGAGTATTAGAGGGACCATTCACTATATTATTGCACTGATCCTGTACAGCATTTTACAAATGTATTTTACAAATAATCCTACTGGGCCAACTATGGCTGGTTTGGCATTCACAGGTGAATCTTGGGTACACCTCCTTACCGTGTATTACATTTTGTCATACGTTTGTATCGTGTTGTTTCACATCTTATACATTTTATTATTCTATACATTTTACTTAGTCTGGACAATAGCATTGTAAAGCACATTTGAATACACTCATAAGATATTTCATCGGAAATGTTGCAGAAGGGGTTCAGTTATGCAAGCTGCACTAATCATCAATCACTATCAGCGCATCTCTCTCCTATGATGTCATCCACGTCCATTACTAACGTCGACACTGAGATTGGCCCAGAGGCCGTTACAGAACATGGCCGCCATTCATCATCTGGCCATACCTGGATGGGAGTCATGTGGAACACTTGACCTGGGAGTCTATTGGACCCCCCCAACCACCCCGCTCTCCATCACTCCTTGCAGAAGGCCTGTTGGACGGGGGCCGAGGTGTCGCACCAGATTTCTGTCGTCCACGCTGGAAGTGAAAGCAGAGGTGGGTTCACATTGCAGAGGAGACAATTCACTCTGCCCCTTGTAACCTCTCAGCGGAGAAAAGAGAAAGAGAGTGATTGAGAGGGGGATGGAGAGAGAGGGGAAGAGATAGACAGTGATACTGAGAGAGATGGAAAAGGAAAGAGAATCATTTTTTTTTTCTTTGATGCTTAACTACTTTCCACAGAGCAAAGCCCTAGCACCAGAGGAATGTACAGAAAAGCGTTGCTATGTTACCACCAGAAGGAACAGCCTCGATTCTCAGATGTTAATGGGACACCATTTGGGTTCTAAATAAATGGGGTATAAAAACCAGACAACAAGAATGAGGTTTAGAAACAGACAGATATGTCTGATTCATTATACAATATTTATTACTCTGTGTGTGCTGTAGCGAGGGCAGAGCCCAGACACGGAGGCGGACGGTGGCTGTGAGGTGTTTTATTCAAACAAATCCACCTTGAGGCTCGCCGGGCAGCTCCTACGGCTATATGTTGTCCCTGCTGGAGTCTATAGGCGGACAAATACTTCTTACTGAGCTTCCCCCAGGGGAGCTCCTGTCCCCTCTTTATGGCATCCACTATCATTCCCGATGAGAGGCAGCTGGGCAAGGGAGGGCCTGATGCCTCCAGAATGTCCTGGCGTCTGCCAATAGTGTGGTCTCGCTTGGCTAGGCGGCGAAATAGTCAGGGCGCCACAGTGTACACTTGCATCCAGAGACACAGACACACACGCACATTTTCTCAGTCTAAAATACCTGAACACACTCACAGCGGGAAGCTGTTTTACAGATGATGAAGAGGGAAACTCTTTAGCTTTGCTAAAGTTGTCTGTCCCAGTTTAGGAGCATCAGATCAGATGGGTCTCTCCTATACTGGCTCCTCCTCTCTGGTCCACTAACCCACTTCTAGATCCAGACTAAATGTCCTTCTTCGTCTGGGACGTTAGACAGGCACAGACACACACTAACACCCCTAATACACCTAAAACCTCAGACTTAATTTATGTGCCTAGTTTTCATTTTCATTTGAAAGATTTACAAAAGGCATATCGGCAATAAAGCCCATTAACTTGTTGTCAGCAAACCACCTAAAAAACTTTTGGTACAAGATGTGTCTTCGACTTACCTTGAACATTAATTTTATGCTGAGGTTGTATCTACATGCATTACAGTCTTATGCTCTGCGACATGAGAATAAATCTACTATGATACCATAGATTGTTTTCTATTTCAATTCATTATTGATCATTCAATCGTTCTGCCTCTTTGTTTAACCTAATGCAAGTATGAACTAGTTTGAATAACAGACAAATGACTTGAGTTACCAGGATCAAATGAGTTCAACTGTCAAGTCCTCCCAGTTCTTCCACTATGGGGTTGAGGTCACTCATGAATATACAATAGCTAAATCACACGTTGAAGATTCACATGGTTTGACTTGACATTTCATCTTTGGTCTGTCTGGGGGGAAACTATTCTTCCTAAAACATAGCAGATCGTTTTTCAGTAGTGGGGAGCTAGATGCCTGATCAAGCACAGAGTACACACAGTCTCTCTAACTGGCTCACTCACATTCTGTTGTAGCACTTTATTAGTGAGGACTAACATCATGCCGAGTCCTATTGCTAACTCTTACTTAACCATGGCCTTAATTGTGTCCTAAGAAAAATAGCTTTCATAAAAGTAAGGCTCAAATGGTTCTAAGTTTACTATCATCTGAGTGATTAGGGTCCTTACTAAGAATACAAACACTCTCACACACACAAACACACACACATCCACACACCAATATTAAGTTGGCTCCAGCTGATGAGGAACAGTTTTAAAGGTAATTGATTTTATCCTCTGCCTAATTTCCTCATCTCTTTCTCTTTTGGGTTTCATCAACAGTCTGTCAATAAGATTGCTGGCCAGGCTCCATCCGTTATCACCGCAGAAACACCTCGATCAGATTTCCATCAGTCAGTCACAGTCAACCCACACACACACAGAAACACACACACACACAGAAACACACACACACACAGAAACACATACACACACACAGAAACACATACACACACAGCCGCAAACACTGCCAGCAAATCAAAGCCACAGTCCAATCATCATCACACAGACACACATATGCTAACACACACCCGCATGCATGCACGGGTACACACAAACACACACACACACACACAAGTCTGCGCATTCAAACAGTACTTTATTTACATAGACACACATCCATGTTTGCTTAAAGTAGATACATTATGCTCACTGCCACAGATATTAACATCCATTAGTATCGGAACCCTTTAGTCAATCAATAGGAGCTGCTGATCATCTTCTCATTAGTCTGAATTGCCAGAACCAGAGAACATTTATGATGATCGAGACCGAAGAACGTTCTCTATCCCGATCTCTGTCACTTCAATTATTGATAGAAAGCTCACTAAACCTAATGCTAATTTAATAATCAGGGCCGTCACATCGTCACTATCCAATTACCGCCGCCCGTTCCAACTCGAGGAGATGGTGTGCCAGCTTAAGGCGACTTCAACACAGGCTGCATGGCGCGATGATGTAACGACCACATAAACGTGGTGGAGAGCTGGAAGGAAGTTAAGGTACCCTGTCCCCCGACGTGGCCCCTCCCCTGCGCTAAAGCGAGGCTTTGAAACCAGGGCCAGCGAGTGTGAGTCACTGTTGGGACGCTATGTAAATATGTGCTGCAGCCAGGGGACACGGCCCCGCCCTTCCTTGCTTTTACAAATACCAGGCTGTGTGTGTGTGTGTGTTTGTGTATGTGTGTGTCCGTGCGGTTGTTTTGCTAAAAGCCCCACCCATGTCAAGTAGTCAGCCCCGCACGACCGGCATGGACCTGCTCTGTTTTGTCGTCGTTACGGCTCCACAGCTCTTCCTGCTTTCTCTAATGCCTGTCACCTGCCAGAGGATGACACCACCGGCGAAGCGAGGGTTAAGTTTATTTTGTCCAGCTGCCAGTGTGTTTGTGTGTGTGTGTGTGTGTGTGTGTGTCTGTGTGTCTACACGTGTCCCTGTGTACAGTGTATTTGCGTGTGTGTGTCTGTGTGTGTATGTGATTGTGTGTGTCCGTGCATCCCTGGCCAGGGCTATGTGTATGTAAAGGAGAAATTTGCCTGTCCTTGCCTAAGTGAATGGCTAGGATTAAGCTGACAGCCCACCTTAGTGATGGCGAAATAATTGGTTGTTCAGCTCTGTCCTTGTCAGAGCGCTGACAGTTCTGCAGATGTCCTGTGCGGTTCTCCAAAGGTTAGGCTCAGCTGGGGCCGTCGTTCATTAATCATTCTGCTCTGACAGTGCTCCGAGCAGCCCGCAGCTGCCACCCCGTCCCCCTCAATTTCTGTCACCGCCTTCCTCCACCACCAACGTCCCCCCACCCCCTCCTCCCACACCAAGTCTCCCTCCCTATGTGTGTGTGTGGGGGGGGGGGGCATACAAACATGCACACAAACAAACCTGGACTGTGCCCAGACTCCCATCTTCATGAAGAGGATTGGATATAAGGATGTATACATGAAATCGAATTCGTTTTTACATCGGCCAGGCTGTTGGTCTACATGGGCTGGACAAATGTGAGCTTGAAGGCAGATAATATTTATACATACATGCATATCCAACCACACAGACCCAGACAGACACACACACACACACACACACACACACACATAGACATAAGCAGTATATTATCTATATATATCTATATACACACATACATACATACATACATATATTTCTTTATAACAAACATATATTCCAATCTCCCATTATGTCACATTGAACACTTCATGACTATTAACCCCAGTGCAGAACATCTGTGGACAATGAACTTACTGAGTCATGTTAGATAATGGTTAATGGCATCTTACTCTTTATGAAATATATGACGGGGATCCAGGATCAGCTCCAGTCTTCTGGGTGCCCTAAGCAAGATTTGGATGCCTCCCTCCATCTGGGTTACACCTTACCAGGTTGTAATATTTAAAATTAAATCTCTGCAATTCTAAACATCTCTCCAGAGGCAGAGAGAACCGTTAGCAATTCTATGACTTATTTCATGCAATTTAAACCATTTAGCCATGGGGCAAAAGTGTATTTTATTTTTTTCCAGTTTTGCAATATCAGATTATTTACATTATCTATACATTTAGAGATATGTTAGACAACTTTCAGGAGTCAACAGGCTTGCTCATGAGACAGTGTGATGGCATTATTTTAGTTTTTAATAGTTTTGTGTGTTGGTTTTACTATGTCCACCTGATTCTCCTAAAAAGGCTATTTAAAAAAATGTATGTCTGTTAGTTTAGAGGAAAATAATCCACATAACACACCTCACAACAATATATGTACAGTAGTAGCCCAACTGTTAGAGCGATAAAAAAGTATGTTACATCTTTTGAAACTACAGAGTCGAAGAAAAACGGTTTTGGGTTGTGACCTTCACAGCTGGTAATATATGAATACAGTGTCTTTGGAAAATATTCAAAGATGGTTGACCTTCTGGCAGGCTCTCCCATCAATACAGAATCTCTGAGGCTCTTTTGGAGTTGCCAGCTCTAGGTAAAGTATTGGAGGTCCCAAACTTCTTCCATTTTAAAATGATGGAGCCTGTGCTTCTGGGAACATTCAATGTGTTGGAAATGTATTTTATAACCTCTCCCAGATCTATGCCAGAGATCAAAGGCAAGTTCCTTGGACTTCACGGCTTGGTTTTTGCTTTGACATGAACTGAATAGTGTGGCACCATATATAGACAGGTGTGTGCATTTCTAAATCATGTCCATCAACTGAATTTTCCCCAGGTATCCTCCAGTTTAGTTCTAGAGACATCTCAAGCATGATTAAAGGACACAAGATGCATGTGAGCTCAATTTCAAAGCATGTATTCATGTTTTCCAGATGGAGTATTGTTTGTATGTGGATAGAAAATATATGTTTAATCAATAAAAATTAAGTCTGTAAAACATGCAGAATGTAGAGACAGTGAATGGGTTGAAAAACATTCTGAAGGCACTGTATTGGGACATTCAATTCATAATTGCTATTTTTGCTGTAAACTCAAATCATATACAAATACAATTAAAAGATGAATATGTGGCAATAGTACAGATTGTGACCTTTCTGTCTGTTTCAATTTTTTACGGAATAAGAATAAGAGAACTGTCAAAGTTCATTCCTCCCATTTTATGTGAACATAAGTATAATTAATAAAAAGTCAAATTAGTAAGTTCCTCTGTATAGCTTCTAGAAGAGAAGTAGCAAAAAAATTTTGCTAAAATGTCTGGTTTGGAATGACCATTTTCATAGCCAGAGCTTCCTATGTCTAGCCTACAGTTAAGGAGAACAGCTAAATGGTTTGACAATTAGCCTAGAAACTAAGGAGAACAGCTAAATGGTTTGACAATTAGCCTAGAAACTAAGGAGAACAGCGAAATGGTTTGACAATTAGCCTAGAAACTAAGGAGAACAGCGAAATGGTTTGACAATTAGCATAGAAACTAAGGAGAACAGCTAAATGGTTTGGCAATTAGCCTAGGAGCTAAAGAGAACAGCTAAATTGTTTGTCAATTCTGGTTCAGAATTCATTTTTATAGCCTGTATTGCCCATGTTGTAACTAAAACAAAATAAACGAAATCTTTTGCATAGTTTTCCCAAGCTACTGTGTTATGAACAGAGATATATTATAGGTAGCATACTACCAGCAAAAGGTTGCTAGCTTTCTACTTACGCAGCACTTATCTGGTGGAGTATGATCATCAAGTGTTTTTATCAATAGCTTGAACATGATGCTTATGTTTGGGTGGTCACCATAACTTCATTCCCATTTTTTTGTGGATGAATTGGAATGAAGTTAAGACTGGATGAAAATAAAAAAGAGAAAATTATCAGGAAGACACCTACTCTACGAGTGTGAGTTCCCCGACAAGTGCAAAGTAACCCATTACAAACAAAATATTTTCCTAATACCCTTTATATTTGAATTAGCATTATCTGCATTTTTTTGGTGGATATATAACAAATGGCATCTTTATTATAAACATCCAATATAAGCAAATTCATCCAGATAACCTCAGAAAATCATGTGATTAATTGTGATTATCTTCTGACAGCTGTTACTGTATTTATGGAATTAGGAAAGTTATTATACTGACATTTTATACAAATCTAGAAACACTTGGCAGCTTCTTCAAAAACATTTTGTAGGATCGTACTCAGATGGGGTGTTTCTTGTCAAATGTCCATAGAATGTTGATACTGTGGTGATTTATTTGGTGTTACCAATATGAAGTCCCCCACATAAAAACACGTGATTCTAAAGCAAATTCAATTGTCCATACTGAAGTGAATCTGTGATATCTTGTTGTAGAGTCACACATTCAACATTTTGGTACATTAACACAAGTTTGGACAACTAAGCTGAATCATGATGGCTTATGTCAAAGCCTATGTAAATGGACAGCTGGAAACTCAGCGTCTCACGTAGTTTATCAGGTAACTTCAATGTTCAAATGCATCAAATCCATCTCATTCTGAAAATCTTGTTGTAGAGTCATACACTGTCACACATGACCAATCAGATGACCCAAGTCAAGAGCATTTCTGAACCAGTCTGTTCACCCGACTCACCCGATTGAGTCGTTTTCTCAACAGAATTTAGCTCTGCATTTTTACTCCTATCCCATCCTACCTCCTCTAGCCCTTTACCTCCTCCACTCCTCCATTTCTCAGGAGTGGCATTCATCAGGGCCTGTAAAGAAATGGAGGGCAGAGGGATGTACAGGGAGGTGTGGATTGGTCACTAAGTGCTGTGAGGAGGTCAGATAAATTCTCTGTTATGGCCTATGTGTTTCAGTATGCGCTTGATTGACGGCTGGTTGGGGATGGTGTGGTGTGCTTCAATTGTCAGAAGCCCTCCCCTCATGAGCCCCTTTTGATGCAGTAGGGACCTCTGGCCCCCTCTGGCCCCCTCTGGCCCCCTCTGGCCCCCTCTGGCCCCCTCTGGCCCCCTCTGGCCCCCTCTGGCCCCCTCTGGCCCCCTCTGGCCCCCTCTGGCCCCTGACCACCATCACAGCAAGACGCTGACAGATGTCCTCCACGTAAATGGACTCCCGTAGGAGTTAGACATGCAGGATGCTAAGACCAAATAGATCCTTAATTAATGATTAAAAACTTGTGTAGGGCCTTATGTTGAAGGCCAACAGGGTTCTGACATGAGACGTGACCAACGGAAAAATCCATGGTCCTTGTTAGTTAAAGGGTTTATTGTAATAATCCAGGACAATTTAACACAGAAGAATGTGAAATAATCTACGCTCTAATGTAACATAGGAAACATTTAATGGAATGTACAAAGCCAAACTGAAGTTGTGGAGGTTTCATTCATTTTGTTCTATTCCAACTCTACTGACCTTCCACCTCTAGTGACTATATATGTCTACTGTTTGATCCGTTACTATCTCCATGGCCAGACTCTATGGATCTGATGATGGGGGTTGAAAAACGTAAGGAAATTTCAATACATCTTCTGGTTTTCCAATAATCCATGATTGAGGATTACCAGCATGAAGATGTAAAAATCCGACAATCTGAAACCCTCCCACCAGGATTTCTTGGAAACCTAGACAATGTGTACGAAGTTCCCAGAATTGTGCAACCATGTATGCAGATGAACAGTGGTCAGGGATGGTAACCCATGTGTTAAACATTCATATTGTCACAAGGCGTGACTTGGGTATAGGCTACAGAGCAACAACAAACCATAATGATCCACACAGAGTGTGGACCAACATTCACCTAAATGTGTTCCCCAATTGGAGGCAACGATCTGCACCTGCCTCCAATTGGGGAGACCAAACTTAAATAGAGATGGCTAGAGGCATCTCTTTTTGTACTGTCCTGACTATGGCCCCAGCTCAGTGCAGAGATGGCTAGGGGCATAGCCAGGACGTGACACATATTGTAATCTTAGTGACATCTTCTGTAGCACAGTCTACATTGTAGTCAATCAATCACCACAGAAAGCCCATGTCCCAACCCCCCAAAAAATGTATGCTTTTCAGCCACAAGAACGAACCATAGAAACTGGAAGACATATCACCTCTGCTGATAATAAGCATGTGGAAATGAATGGTTCTTCATAACTCAACGGGAAGACGTAGGAGGGAGTTTCTCTGATTTCCCCCTCAGAGATTGCCTACGTATCCTAAGTATATGTAGATCATTTGCCTTCGTCCCTCCCACCCCCCAGGGGTCTTCTGCCAGCTTGGTGAGAACACGGACGGGGGCTAGGTTCACATGACTGGACCTAGTCACAAGACAGGGTCCGCTGAGGATCTCATCAGCCTGTATATAGATGTGCGCGCTGAGTGAGTGATTGCCCAAGGCTGGAAATTGGTGTAGAGCGCTTCACAGGGGAATTGGAGGTACGGGTTCTCAGACGCACACGTGTGCATACACATACACACATCCCACAGACAGACAGACACACACACACACATACACACACCATGTAACCAGTACATATAGACACATACACCATAAAAACACACCCAAGTACACTTACACACCAACCTGGCAGGATTAAGGCGCTATATGGAGGGACTTTGAGATTCTGTGCTGTGCCGCCTTGCCTACTGGATTTAATTACTGACGCCATACCACATCATTGTCCAATCAGAATGAAACTGGCATTCAAAAGACCTCCTGTATTTACTCTGCAACGTGAAATGTGAAGTGTAGTACATTGTAAAACCTGTTTCGTTGTTTTCATAAATAACTGTTTTTTTTCAAAAGCATACACACACCTGTATCATCATACCCCGTGGCAATGCCAGGTCGAAGGTGGCACCTATTCTGCTGTGTAAGAATATGCCGATAAGTTCATCGCAGTGCTTCAATATCTCTATCTCATCCACATTAGCCACTACAGTCGAATCGATCTGGCTGGTTCAATCAATGGTTCCGATCAGGCCAGATTATGGCCATTGTGAAGATATCAATGCTATGACGGATGATTGATAACACGATGAACGGTCGATCGGGGTGGATGGAGTCGATAAGGATCCTCCTTGTTTACAACCGAGTACCTCAACGCGGCCGCAGCATCTTAAATATCCCGTCGCACTGATAAATATCTGGACTATAAAGCTGTGTTGGATTTATATGGTTTATGATTGTGTTTCGCTTGTGTCAGACAGGCTGTTGTTCATCTTCAGAAAGCTTATGAATTAAGACGGTAAAAGTTTGAAGTTTTAAGAACATTTAGGAACTATTAATTATACGTCTCTAAGACATTCTTGTTTATTGAGTCGTTAATCGGAATTAGTATTTGTAGATTCGGCTATTAAGTAGCTAGGTGAGGCTGGTGAAATATAACAAGGTTAAGAGCATCTTCTAAATAACTAGAATGTAAATATAAAATTACACTGTAAAATATTTAGCTCCTGCTTTGTCTCACTCTGTTGGAAATAGGTGCACTTGATTCAGCTGTGCACTGAGATTTTGAACCATGTCATGTGTCTGAAGGTACAGACCTCGCTTTCAAACGGGCCTTGAGATCAAATCAAATGCACCTTTAGGCCTTCTACTGTCAGTGAGCTCATTTTACCCTGTCTGAATAGCTTCCTTGTGTTGAGTAAATAGCTATGTTGACACTGTGAAAACATTTAAAACGATGACCTGTGAGTTACTGTCAATGAATACAGAAACATTTTGTTTGAAGCTATGAAATGCAGTTCTCAGTTTCAGTGAATGAATAGCACAGCATACATATGCGTTGCGTGGCAATTATTAGCGGTTGGTGGAACATTTTAGATCCTAGACATTCTGAACAGGAATGTGGACACGTGATCCTAGGAAAGTGAAAATGGAAAAACAACAGGCATAAGAATGGCTAACAGAAGAGGACAGCATATACCAGGGATAGTTTGAACAGGGAGAAAAGTAAGACTGCATATACCAGGTATAGGGTTTAACAAGGAGGGATATTGGACTGCATATACCAGGGATAGGGTTGAACAGGGAGGGATATGAGACTGCATATACCAGGGATAGGGTTGAACATGGAGGAATGTAAGACTGCATATACCAGGGATAGGGTTGGACAGGGAGGAATGTAAGACTGCATATACCAGGGATAGGGTTGAACAGGGAGGAATGTAAGACTGCATATACCAGGGATAGGGTTGAACAGGGAGGAATGTAAGACTGCATATACCAGGGATAGGGTTGAACAGGGAGGAATGTAAGACTGCATATACCAGGATAGGGTTGAACAGGGAGGGATATGAGACTGTAGCCAGAGCGGCTTGTTTTTGTTATTCCCAAAACATGTACAGGGCCCTGGCTACTGCCCTGGCTGATAGCTCTGTCCCAGCCCTGTGTGTCAGACAGACCTCTCCGCAGCCTCCCAGACGCACACATCCCATGGTCATCTCAGTACTGCCTTTCGCCGGGTCCCCCTCTCAGAGAATTAAAGGGCGGGTGGTGGGGGGGGGGGGGGTTTGCGACGCTATCGAGAGACTGTCTTGGACGCTCATTTCCCCTGCCGCATTTTCTCCCACCCCCTTCCCCACAACCCACCCCCACCCCGTCTCCCTCCTCTGCATTTGATGAATAGCCGGCCCCATGAAGTCAAGCAGGAGATCTCGCCACCAAGGTTACAGTAACCTGGGCTCGCATCTGGGGCTACCTGGCTCCAATTAGCACCAGGGAGAGGGAGCGGGGGAATGGGGGGAGGGGGGAGCAAGGCGAAAGAACAGCCCAAGGATCCGCCTTTATGGGCACTAAATCTGCATGGCAATTTCTCTGCGCCGCTCGCTGGCATTCTGATTACTCCACCCCCTCAGCCCCTCCAGCAGGTTGATGTCTGGCTGCCTATCTTTTGTCACTGATCACCCGGCATGCTCTGATTGCTACTTGGGGAGGGTTATGGATCGCTCTGAAGGACAGGTTGGAAGCAACCACAGAATGGATTTTTTTTTCATCTTGTCGCGGCAATTCTTTCCAGTTGGAAATCGAAATGTGGATTGGTTTGTTTGTCACCTGTTGATTTTTAGTGGGTGGGACAAAAACGAAAAGTTTCTTGTGAAGTCGACAGTGTTTTGATGTGTTGTAGGGAGATAATGGAGCTATTGGAATAGAAATGAGTCAATGATATACAGTATAGAACCAAGATGTGTGATATAAAGTATAGAACCATGATGTGTAATATACAATAATAATGGATTAGGAATAACAAGTGCAAATAAGTGATGGCTGTACAATCCTTATGGGCCTGTTAGTCGTCGCAGGTCAGAGAGAACCAGACAGAGCCTGGCACAGAACCGATGCCCACCATTCTCATGCCCCTGCTGTGACCACTCTGTCCCTCTCAGCGATGAGAGGGGGCAACGAGGGGGGCTAACACTGTCCCCCAAATCTACACCAACCCCAACCTACATTTTAGACAGACCCCAGTCTGCTGCCGCTGTTTTCTCACAGGCGCCCAGCCCCCCTTCACAAGTGGCCGAGGTGCACAATCGCTAATGCACATCAGAATTATATGATTCATATCGAGGAAAAGGGGAAACTGGGATAAAGCCGAACTCTGACACTATCTCAGGCTCCAGCTTTTGTGGACTTCTTGTTTGCTTTCTTTTAGCGCACAAAAGGCAAAACACAGCACTTTTCTTTCTTCCCTTGAGATGGTGGCTTTGGGTTTTCACCCAAGTCCACTAGAAACCAATACCTGTGCCAGCTTGTAGACACCACATTCGAAGAGGGGCACTTCACAAATCGCAATTAAAGAAAGGGCCTTAGTCCTTGACGCTGTGCCAAGGACAGTAATGGTTTTGTTTGGACAAGTGAAGTGGCGTGCAATGCCAAATACGGACTCGCTAAAGGGGAGAGTGAATCAGCGGTCAAAGGTCGTCTGTTTTCTTTCAAGCAGATTACGGGACAATCCAACAATGGATTTCAATGGCGACCTTCACACGTTTCGTAGGCCTATCGCCTTAGTAGGCACCACATATCACAGAGGCGACACTTGATATTACATCTGTACTGTGAACTCCCACTACAATCAAAAGGGCCCCCAAGGGTCAAGGCCTTCAAGAACTAACCGAGAGCTGAGGTAAAAGCTCGTCAGCACACCTCTTCTTCTTCTTGTCCTCGGTTGCACGTTTATCCCTGGGTGATGTCGGGCGTCGTGCGTGTATGTTATTGTTCATGTTTGTGTCCATGTGTCAGTACGTGCACGACTGCTTGTTTGTGTCGGCATCCAGCTAGCCTCTGCTAAGCTGAAATCTCCAGCCCCTTGGCTGCCCACCACTGGCGCTAATTGCTTTTGACATTGTTTGGCCTCTTGCCTCTCAGTTTGGGACAAACCCCTCATTCATGCGGCGCGGACAGCTCGTTAGGCCCGCTCCCCGTCTCCCTCCGACCTCCTTAATTAACTAGTAAGGAGCTGCTGGGAAATTTGCACACAAAGGCCCGGTGACTGCCCCCCCCCCCCCCCCCCCCCCCCCCCCCCCCCCCCCCACACACATACACACACACCACTCCATCCTCAGCCTTCCTCGCTCTCTCTCTTCATCATCCCACACTCCAGTGTATTAAGAAAGAAAACAAAGATGGAAGGGAAAAAACTGCTCACTGTACACACATCTCCGTTGCTGCCTCCAGTCTATAATTTAATTCTCGCCACCCATGAATTAGCAGTAGACCTTATTAGAAGGACTTGTTTTGGAAGCGACTGACTTGTATTTTGGATTTCTTTCTCACCCTTACTTTCTCCCTTCCTTTTCCTGACCAATCCTCGATCCCTCCCTCTCTTTTTTCGTCCTTTCTCTGGTCCACGTCCTTCTTTCCGTTTTCCCGTCTCTGGGCTTCTGCTGCTCTTTGTGGCCTGACCGAGGGCTCCCCAAAGGCAGTTAGCCGCCCGGCTTAGACGAGGACCCTCCAAAGGGGCCCGCTAAAGAAGTGTAAACAGGTGGAGGCCCTCCATTGTACAGCTCCTCACTCTGCATCTCCCACACACCACCTTTACGCACACACACACTCGCCTCCTGGCTGCATTCCTCCACCGCGGCGCACCGTCCCAACCATCGTCTGCTTTCGGGTGTGTTTTGTTTGGTCTTTTTCTTTCGTTTTTTTGGGCCCCCTCTCTTGGTCCCATTGTGCTGTTGTTGGGCCACATGCCTTCACAATGGCCGCCCTCGCCTCTCCGGGCCTTTCACCAACACTCTTTGTGACATCGTCCGCGCGGCGGGGGGGAAGGTTGCGTGGGGGAGGGGCGCCCAGATCCATATCACAGCCGGGCCCCCCACGTAACAACACTGCCGCACATGCTCGCATACACACACACACACACACACACACACACACACGCACGCGCGCACACTCCTTTGTAATTATGACATTGTTCATGAGTGCACCTGTGCTGATCAATATTCGATCAGGGCCTTACTGTACTATGGCGTGGATTACGTAGGATAGAATGAGAATGGCATTGGTTCTCGGGACTGCCATGACATAGTGCACGGGCCCCTCGGTTTGATATCGTCTTGTTATTACTGGTGTGTTACGGAAAAATTCAACCAAGACTGTACTACTCCTGACCTAGTTCAAAGCATTGGTGTTTGCTTAATTTGATCTACTGTTAAGTCTCTGCCCATGCGTTGAAGTATGCCAATCTGTGTCACATTCGGGCCTGGGTGTACAGGAGTGCGCGTGTCGTTCCACGTGAGTACCGTGAAGAGCGTGCTAGGGAAGGTATCTGTGACAGATAGATGATGGAATCGGCGGCAGTGGAGAGAAGAAGAGGAGAAACTTGTGTTCGCCTGGGGAGTACTCAGCAACCCATCTGTTGAAGCCATTTCACATATTGTGACCTAGATAAAGGGGAAAACTTTGGCTTCGTAGGTAGCTAGGACAACTGCCGCGTCTAGGCCACTGACACTTATCTATTTGTTTTCTTGGTCTAGTTGTCTGGAAATAGCAGACTTTTGCATAATTTCAACCATTACATATGATACGAAGGAAATGAATGAAGGGCAGCCCCACATCTACTGTTAAAGAACCACCATGGCAAATTTACCTCCCTATTGAATTCTCCTGTAGATAAAATTAAGCTAAATCCTTCATTCTATAGGTAGGCCTATGAATACAAAATATATATAGCTGAGATATAGACCATTTCAAACAATTGCTGTCTTTCACAAATTCAACATCCTGAAAAATGATGGTTTGATGACCTTTTAACACAAGAACCAACAAATGCCTAAGCCAATTGGTGTTTGAGATTGTAAATGTAATAAAACTCCCATTTTGAAAGCTACTCCCTACTGCTTCCATGACTTTTCCTAGGCGTATATTACAATGTTCCGTTGTCAGAATTCTAAAATGACAAACCGAAAACTATTTAGAGACTATTTACCTTTTTTGTACCCTGTTTTCCGACTTTCTCCCAGATGAATGAAAACTTTAAGCTGAATGACATAACTTTCAAAACAGGAAGTGTTTCTGACTCATTTTCCCAGAAATAAGCTCTCTCATTCTTAAAGCCCTACACCTTATCTGTGCACTTTATTCGATTCATCTAAAAAAAAATCTTCATCAACCAGGTGACATGACATACGATTATTTTAATCATATACTAAAATTGGTTAAACAAAATTTATCTGATGTAGCATGGATAGAAAACATAAGAATTGCTTCCTACTTGTCTGAACTCATCCTGATAATGTTTTCCAATTACAGTACAACTAGCTGGGCTAGTAACCAAAGCAAACAGCATCTACAGTTGACAGCTCGCCTCTTTATCCACAGAAAGTTAGCTAGTTAACCAAATTGGCCAATCGTTTTTGCCTGGTAAATAGTTTTAACCAATTACTTACAGTTACAACAGTATGATGATATTCTAGGCAGCTAACATTGTCCTTGTTGGCAAATTAACGTTATTAGGAGCTGGTAGTAGCAGCAAAACTTGTGAACAATATCTGCTGGATAGATGTTTGTTAACTATACAGTAACAGTAACTATGGCCATGTCTGTTCTGTCTGTGCAGCTTGCCACATTAACGCCAATAGGGCAATAATGAACAACAGCGTGAAGTTAGCTAGGTAGCTAGAATTTTGCTAACTTTACTTACTTATTGAATAGAAGAATTGCCCCATCGCAGTCGAAGTTCAATGCATTTTGCTCCATGAGTTCCATCCATCATGGATAGGCCGCTGCACCAATGTTCACTCTGAAAGGCATCTATCTGCAACTCTTTTAACAGTTTTCCTTTCTTTTGATCTAATCCATATTTTCTTAGGTACAATTTCATTCTGAACATAGGTACCATTTTCATTTTGAACCAGTTCTTATAAAATTGGCTAGCGTAAAGTCTGTGTTACTGATGCTGGTTTCCAACTACACCAGTCAAGGGTTCAAACCCATACCAGTCCTCTTCTGGCTGTGCCGGGTGAACATATTAAGAGTACAAATTGCAATAGTTAATTGATGCATGTGGGCTGAGTCCAGAATCTATTTTAACCTAGTCCAGAACGGACGTATGACCAGATAGACAAGGACAGGGACAGCCCTGAGGGATAGGTCAGCAGAGTAGCAGCTGAAATCATCAGGTATCGTCTTGCTCTGCAACACAACCAGGAGGACTTTGGACAGAGACAGCAATGAGTCTTTCAAGCCTGGTACTACGCAGGTGTAGCCCAAGACCTGATGTCCTCCTAAGTTTAAGGCATGGCAGGAAGCAGGGAACATTTTGAAAAGGCATTCCTTAGCTTTACATGGATTTATAGTGGAGAAGGAGAACTGAACCCACTCCCCAGGCACCATAATATAGCAGCATAAGTCCTTCGGGCTGAGACAGGGGTTAGATTTTCTGGTCCAGAAAGTTTTAGTTTTTCGATTTACGGTATTCTCCATATCTCTGTGAAGACAGAAGAAGGGGACAAGTGGAGGGGAGGAAGTTGGCTGTGGGGGGAGGAGGGGGGAGACAGCAATATCCCTCACCTTGTTAAAGAACCAGAACTGGATGTGAGGACGTCTTTCAGGACAAGCTGACCTTGAGAGGAGAATTAGGGAAGGCTCTCGACAGCTGCATCATAAATGGCATCACGTTGGCCATGAAGTGCCCTCAACAGATCAGTGGTCCCTAGTCACAATGAGTGCCCCTTTAAAGGGCATGTGGTGTCATTTAGGATGCAAGGTACCTCCACGGACTGTGAGGGAGGTTAAGTGGGGCCTCCCCAAAGCACATACACATCCACAAGCAAGCACACACAGAGACTGACACACACACACAGAGAGATGCACATGTCAAACAGGCACACATCTGTCAAGAAAGGGTTCTTTTGTACACCACTCTGACAATATTATGTTAGTCCAAATGAAACTCAATTTGGCTTTTTTAGCTGGGAAGTGCTCTTCTTGGCCATCTCCAGACCACTTGAGCTCAGGTTTGGAGTGGCAATGGGGGCTCCCCTCACCCTCCTCACCCAATCATTGTCCCCTCTGCCTGCCTCTCCAAATTAGTGCCTCAGGGTCTTTCTCTGCATGGACGGCGTGGACGGCGTAACGTTTTGGAGATTTCGCGGTCCACCATTTTATCTATCCTGTCCTCCCCAAGCCGGACAGCAACAGTTCACTTAGAGCACAGTCATGTGACTGAACCCAGTTGATACATTTCTGCTTTGATCAACCAATGAATGGGATGAGATGGCACATGGACACGTGGCATGACCTGATCCTGGACCATCCCCAGTCTGAGGAGCTTGGTGAATTACGATCATTACAACTCTCAGGACCTGTGACCTGAACTCGATTCTCGTAGTTCTCTGAAATCTGAGCGGGGCTCAACGGAGACGTCGCATCCAGATGAGGTGGTACAGTACACCAGACACGGGCTGTAATCACAGAGCACTATCCCAGAATCCTCTCTGTCAGGCCACCGCACGACCCCATTCAATTTGAAGTGTGAATGTGATTATCGCTGGCCATTCATTTTTAATGGGCTTCGCCTCTATGTGTTTTAGCATGCGGCGAAGGCCCAGCAATCGGCTGACTCGGCTGGTTTTCCGCTGAGCGGGCAAATATTCATAACATATACATGCACTGCTTATTTCTTCTTCTCCATGCCAAGCCCGCTTTTTCCTCTTCATCCTGCTAGTCTTCCTCCTGATTCCTTTCATCCTTCTGTTGTTCCAGAATGGTTTGAGTGTGTGTGTTTGTGTGTGTGTGTGTTGTGGGGGGGGGGGGGCATGGAGGGCACGGCATTGCCTTCTGCGGCCTCTCAGTACTGTCGGCTTTGCTGGCTGTCAGACCAGTCAAACAGCAGCTAAACTGATAGTTCCCCAGTCTGGTGTGATTAATGTTACACAGCCCTGCATAATGTGCTGGCACTTTGATTACCCTTATTTTTTTTGATGTACCCTGTTTGAACCCAAATAACTTGTTTTACTGAAACATCTGCAAACCACATACATAAAAAACAATGTAAGGCCTCAAAACATGGTGAAAACCAGCATGTCAATGTCACGGATGTAAACCAGCATGTCGATGTCACGGATGGCTCCGGTGATGTTTTCAGAGCTTTAAAGTAGTTCTATTTTTCCAGACATTCGTCCACTCTTCAACAAAACACAGGTGGGACAGAAACTTTTTTATCTGTACAATTATGGATCCCAGCTTTAAAGACTTTTAATAATGATAATACAGGGATGAAAGAGGGAAACTAAGGATTGTGCAAAACATGAAGCGTGAGATAAACCCTTAAATTAAACCTGCTATACAGCCCGCCAGTCCAGTGTATGGAAATCAATAAGACATTATTAGTTGAGCAGGGCAGAGCAGAGATAGGTGAAGCTAAATACATATATATTCATAACAATAATAAAAATAATATTGATATAGATAAATAAAGGAAGATGAAGAGAAAAAGGGGAAGGTACAAACCCACTGGCTTTATTAGCTGCCAGTCTTGCTCCTGCCAATATGTGACTCGACTCTACTGCCCAAAAAAGTAACTGTCCAATGCTAGATCAAATTAGAGAGACTGACAGGCAATAAGGAATTGGTGAAGGTAAACGTGGTTCCTTTTTTCCTTCCATACGGAGTCCTTTACATATTTTTTAGCTGGGGGGGACTAAGGGAACTCCTGATAAAGTTTTTTATTAAAGCCATGTGCATTTCCTTCCCCTGTCTCCCCTCGTAGATCGTGATAAGGCCTGACAATGACAGAGGCATCCCAAGGACACACACACCATGTCACTGTCATTCTGCTTAAGCATGGCAGTCTTCAGACTGGGATAGGTTGATTGCTATATTACATCATTTTAACATGTTGCTAAAGACATCACTGGTATTTTTCATATTATAAATACTTTATTTGAATATGTGGGTGGGTGAGTGGGTGTGGGTCCATGTGTGAATTCTTCCGTCTATGTCTGAATCAAATCAGAATATGACAGCACATTTAGTTCTCAGCTTTCTGTATTCGTCCTTCCCTCTCTCCGCTTGTCTGCCACGGCTTGGTTCTCTTCCCGACCAGCTGATCTGAGAGTCTTGGCCCACACAGGGTGCACCTTTTCAGGGCCCAAACAAAAATCCACTCCACTTCCCAGATGCTGTTTGACTGTGCCTGCCTGGCAATGAACGCCTCCCAGTTTATTTTCAAATGAATAGCAGAGAAAAACTCAATGGCCTTTTAGCTGTGGACGCGAGGAGAGGAGGCCCCCCCGGTCTCTGCCATCTCTTCTCTCTACTTCTCAGCGGTTCCATCGCTCTCTCTTTTCTCCCCTTCGACGCTCTTTGAACTGTGTAAGGGGCCCGGTGCCATTGTCTGGCGTGCCTTCTTCGTCTTCTTCCTCCACGGGTTTTGTCTCAGTTCCATTGAGAGCTGCAGCCCTTTTGCCGTTGGCTCCTTTGTAGCCTGGAGAATAGCCTTCATCCTGCTTGTTCTCCCTGCACTCCTCTCTGTCCCTTTTTCACTGTTTTCCACTCCTGTCCGGAAAAGGACAGGAAGCAAATCCAAACGAGGCAAAACATCCGGCCCACCTGAGCTCATTACTCTTTTTTTCAATCTCTCTTTCTGTGTTTCTTTTCTCTCCCACTTGTGCCATTGCTACTTTTTCATGGACCCCCGTTGGTTCATAAGACACTGATCACACACTGGACCTCACTGTGGAACCTGTCCATCACATTAAAATGGGCCTCTTTATTGTCACTTTGACAGTGTTCATTTCAACAACAAAAGTAGGGATGAAAATACACGTTAAACACCTAACAATTTTTAGGTGATAAGGGAGCGTTTTATTATTTTTATTTTGTCCAATCAAAAGCATGCATGAGCAAAACTGTCTTTCTGATTCCAATGTTGCAATGCTATTATTGGCCGAAAGGAAACGCCCAAGTCATTTTTCTCTAATTTGGCAGCAGTGGATGGACTGGGTTTATTAAGGCTTTTCCCCCAGTAAAAATCACTGGTAGAAAAAAGGGCTGACAGTTAGAGGCACTGTAGACTCAAACATGAGGGAATGCAATGTTTCTACTGGCGAGCACAACGCTGCAACTGAAGGTTGATGGGAAAATACTACAAACATCAAAACACATCTGAAAGTGCATCATCCCAATCCTCACAGGTAAAATCAGTGGTGTGGTGCCTGGAGAAGAGGGCACCCTAACTTGTCAACTATCAAAACTTTTTTGAATCTTCTGTTCCCCTGTTGTTACATTTCCAACGGATATTTCCATCCATGTCAGTTTTTTAAACTACTCGAAAGATAACGCATGTGCATTACTTTCTCACTGGGTATATACAGCCTACTATTATGTACATGATTATCAATGAACATTACACGGATTGTTTATAACCCCAAATGTAAAAGTAGGGGGAAACCGAAAAATTTATCTTTAACCCCAAGGGTTAAGAGGCACTCTAGTCACAGAGGCTAGGACCCATGGGTTTGAGCTTCCTTGCTAAATCGCCAGACTCCCATCCTGAGGACCCAGGTTCAGGTCTGAGTAGGACCTGTTACATGAACACCGAAGTCAGTGATATGTTTACTATCGGTTAATGAGGCAACGCTTTTGATTTGATTAAATGTGACATAAAATATAAGAGAATTTTTTTGACTAAAATGGCTCACTATTTTCATCTTTTTGGCAATAATTAGACGAAATCATTACTCAAATAATACAAATGTAAAAAATATAAACAACTTTAAGATATTGTATTCAGAATGACTATAGCAAGACCAATCTAAATTCAATCCAGGGTGAAAAAAATGAACCATGCTTTGACAGAACCAAACCGGTAGTAATTCGTTGGTTCAGGTAATCATCTCATGTAGTGAATGGTTTGGTGTAGGAAAATATTAATTACTGTGACACAATGTACCGAACGACTGACATTTGCATCACACTCTTGAGGTATTGTCCATTTGAATGTGTGGGTGTGTAGAAAAGCGCTCCATTTGAGATAATTACCAGATGTCCAGTGGTCCTGTTTGACATGATCCGTCATTGCGGCTGCTCCGCCTACACAGCATTTGCCTCATACATAAACAAAAGCCAATAGAGATTAAAACATTTCTCTCCGTTAATTGCATGTGTTGCAAAGCATCAGAGAGTACAATCACACAAATAGGAAGAACAAAGACAGACTGAGGTGGCCAATAAGAGATGTACAAACAGACCTGAACCGCTTTGAGATGGACACGATCTAAACCCTGATAACTGCTGGGGCTCCATGAAGTCGACATGGGATGAAACTGGTTGAGGTAAACGACGGAGAGGGGGAGAGAAAGAGGGGGATGGAGACTGAGGGAGAGAGAGTGAGGGTGTGAGCGATCGATGGAAAGAGAGACCTGTTGTATCGGCACAGTCATTGCCACCTCGTCAGACCTCCCCTCAACCCTCTAAGGACAGTAAACGTGTGTGTGTGTGTGTGTGTGTGTGTGTGCGTGCGTGCGTGCGTGTGTGTTTGTGTGTGTGTGTGTGTGTGTGTGTGTGTGCGCGCCTGTGTTTTCCTGTTGTAAACGTCCTCGACCTCAAAACTCTGGCATGGTTTTGGGCAGTGCCAGCACACGGAACGGTGCCCATGCCCGCCCCCGAGGTCAGGGTAAGAGGGCACACTGACTGGCACAGACACATGATGGACGTCTGGCTACTGTCACAGTGCCTGCTGCCTGGGCAGGGCTGAGGAGGGAGAAAGGAAGGAAAATGCCTGGCAAAGGGCACTGGCAATCGGTTGAGTTGGCACCGGAGACCACGTATCATTTTTTCACATGCCATGTCTGTGCATTCAGCGCTGGTGAAGTTGGCACCAGCTCTAGCTTGGCCCCTGTTGTTGTTTCAGAAACTCCCAGGTTCCCCAAACCGCAAATTAGCTAGGAATTTGGCTTGGCTCAGTGTTGAGGCAGCAGGCGATCCGGCCTGATTCCCCATGACTTTTAATAGAGGGCAGAACTATCAGACAATCAAGGAGAGTACAGAGAAACTGACTCCTATAAACATACTCATGAACATTTAGTGTGCAGGCACATGGGAGGTGTCCATCAACAGTATGAATGCTAACGCAGCATCGGATTTATTCCATGTAACAACATAAAAGCACATGCCTTTTTTATGTCCTTTCTCACTGTCGGTCCTGTTGCCACTCATACCCCACCCATTTACACAGCCAGTGGGACAAACCCAATATGCCACCTGCCATGTTAACTCATGTCTCCTCTCTCCTTTAACCTTTAAAAGGTTTAACCTTTCACCTTGCCTGTTCACTTCATACATTTTCTTATGATAGCCCTAAACAAATAGCCTAGTAGTTAAAGTGTTTTGACAGTATAACGGAGAGGTTTTGGGTCCAAATCCCATGCCAAAAAGAGAAATGTCTGTTATTGTGCTCTTAAGCAAGGCACATCATCCTAATTGATTTTGAATTGCTTGAGACTTCTCCGCTTACATTAAAGAACATCCCGAACCAGGAAATTTGGATAAAGTAACGCATATGTGCAGAGCCGTGGTTCAGTGGTAAAACTCTCAGCAACCTGCACACATGCATCATCCACACAGAAACCAGAGTTCTGATAATTCCCATCTCAAGAAATTCATCATAATATCGCATATTCTTATGTCTCCATCTGCTTCTGTCATACAGTAAAATCCTGGCGAAAAAGTACTGAGATTTTTTTTTTTTTGTAAATAATGATAGTGAATTAGAACACAACACACATAATACAAAATCAAGTAAACGTCACATGAATAAAGTGTGTGTGTGTGTGTGTGTGTGTGTGGGTGTGTGGGTGTGTGTTTGTGTGTGTGTGTGTGTGTGTGTGTGTGTGTGTGTGTGTGTGTGTGTGTGTGTGCTAGCTTCGATCTGCCAGTGTGTGATACTCTGTACCCAATTGAATAGTCTAGTACTTTCAGAACATCTAAGACCCGTAGTGATGAAGTCCCTCCTCAACTTTTAGTTTGCTCTGTAAGGTCACAGGCCTCCAGGGTATCACCCTCTCTACTTCGTTTCATTCAACAATGGGTCTAGATGGTGTTTGCAGAGTAATTTGTCTCAAATACAACGATGGCCTGGGGGAAAAAGCTTCTCTTTCATTTATGAACCAACACCTAGTAATAGCAGGTAGAAAGTGAGTAGAAATGATCATGAACAAACAATTAAATTCCATGGTTGATTATAGCGCTGTATGGTTTAATGGCACAATTGAACAGATTTCGTAGTTAGTGTGACAACATATTTCATAAAGAAACATCCAGCTTCAGCTAAATTACAAAACTGTAAACTTTAGGAATGTAAGCAATACGAAATTATTGACAATGTTATGGGCAAGATTGAAGTTTTTAATTTGCTGTTAATACAGGTATTTTAGCAATGTGAATACTGAGTCATAACTGAGACCAACTGGGTCATTTTGGGTCAAAACGCAAAACAAGTTTAGAAGCATTTCGCTATATGGTAGCAGTGTGAAGAGCGCTTGTTGATCTCTGTGGCCTTTCCGAAACTTGATGTGGAGGAAA
The DNA here is from genome assembly GCA_016801105.1 of Esox niger. Lineage (NCBI taxonomy): Eukaryota > Metazoa > Chordata > Actinopteri > Esociformes > Esocidae > Esox > Esox niger. The sequence goes on along the minus strand of JACXGJ010002090.1, from coordinate 29,443 downwards.
CTTTGTTAATCACCTTGATGTTCTGAAGCCACGGACTCTCCTCACCACCTTCTGAAGAGTCATAAGATCATAAGCTTTTTGCCGTTTATATACCAGATGGGGATTCAGCTTGAAGGTCTGTTCTCCACCATGTGGGTCCAATGACACAATTAATCAGCCACCTGATTTGGAAGTTTCCTCAACATCATAGGAGATAAGCCTACGTACTGTTGTATGTTCAAGTTGGTTTTGACTGCTCATTTATTGGAATACAGGAGGGACCTAAGGACCCAGGGGAATTGAACCAGGGTCAGTGCTGTGGATCTAAGAGGCACTTGCACAGGGTTGGATCCAATCCCAAATTTTCAGTATTTTGACTCTGGGTTAATTCTCCTCACAGACATTCCAATTTTGGCTCAGAAATAGTTATTCACTCTGTACTTATCAGCCATCATACACCAATATCCACTCTTTTATACCATCGATCTCATATATTGAATATTTGTATATTTTATATATTTATTATTTAATAATAATTTTATTACCTGACCCCTTCAGATTGTTATAGTTTCCTAAAGAAACGAGCCAGACATTAAGTGACTGAAGTCATTGTTTTCATTATAGGTAGAGGAGACTGGGGTCAACTATAACATTTTTTAACTCACAGATTACTTGAAATGCACTAGTCTTCTTTTGAGATAAGATATATATTTGTGCACTAATTAATAATACATTAATAATACAACAGCCAGTTATAACACAGCCAAACAAGATGCTTGCATTGGACCATGTGGCACAGGGGCAAATGAAAGCCAGCGTTACAAATGACCCCCAATCTTGAAGTCATGATAACATCTCTTATACTAGCTAGTACACCAATATTAGCATTGGTTATTCAGGTTATTTTTAAGCAATTACCTAGAGATTAAATTGATGCAGTTGAAATTTGCAGACATTTAAACTTACAACAGCAGAAGAAAAATGTTTGTACATCCATAAGGTTTTTGCTGAGGTGAAATACTCCTGCTCCTTTTCCACAGGCAAAGAGAGAAACATACTGAGCATATGCAGAGAATGTTTTATCACTCTAGCATGTTTCTGATTGGAGGATTTTAGTGACTGTTACAATTGCCCCCGGTCTCCCCTAATGAATAGCTATTTGCTAGCCATCTATAGTAAGCTTTGTACAGGGGTAGACTTTAGATCCATTACTAAACATTCTGTTGTCTACGTTTTTTCAGCAAAAATGCAATGGCTGAGGTAAAAGTTGCATTCCGGCTGTTTAAATAGTGTAATGGTTAAAAAAACAGACTGCCACATGGAAAACCACATCTCGAAACCAACCAGGGACAACATCCGTCCCTTATCACGCTAAACTGGGCTTGCCTGGTTCCTTTTCTGGTTCCATTAGCAGGCTGACAGATCCTAAACAGTCATTAACTTCCATAAACCTTTCACCGGTCCACCTGGTCAAAACAGTCAGCCGTCTTGGATTCCGATCACCAAGACACAATCATTACTTCCGGCGCTTCCTGCTTCCATCCACACCTGAGCTATCCCAGAACGCAGTGCTACTTAAAAGGTAAGATCACTGTTATCTATGGGTTAAAAAAAAATAAAGGAAGTGGACGATAAACTGGGTGTGGGGGTTGTTCTCGGCTGGGGGGGGGCGGGTATTAGCACAGAGATGGATCACCGGAGCTTGTATCTCCTCCACAGCCAACGTTGCCTCAGAGCCCATCAGCAGCGGCCCATTTACATTACAGAGATTTAAGCTGTCTGAGGCGACGGTGACAAGTCAAGGTGTTTCACTTTAATTACACCAGGCAAGGTCACCTCCTTCCCGGCTCGCCCTCGCCGCCGTACACACAGGAGAAAGAGGAGGACGGAGGTGGACGTGTGGAGAGGAGAGAAAACGGAAGAGGGATGCACGAGGCACCGACTCGTGTACGGTGGCGCACATACACATACTCGTGATCACAATGCCGGCGTTAGCAAACACACAGAGTGACACACGGAGAAATGGAACGGGGATCACACACAAAGCTGAACCATGAAAATGCACCAAAACAAAACGAGCCGATAAATGCACGCCGTATATGCCCACACACTCTCCCTAGAATCTGTAACACGCAGACATGCTCACACACACACAAACACAACCAAGCCGGTTAGTTCTAAATAATCCCAAACGACAACATAAACAGAATGACATATACAGACTATTTCTGTAATGGGCTTCCACCATTGAGGTGTATTAGAAAGCCTTAATATGACACTTAATGAATAGCTGCGTGGGTTTTTAACCGAGCTCTCATCGGCCGCTTGGCTCTGCATGCGCCTCAAATGGCATCCTGTCGCCTTCGTAGTATACTTCTTCGGTACCAGTCTCTGGACTAAGGTGATGCACTAAATAGGGAATAGAGGGACACAGCCAGAGGCCGTAACTGTGTACGGTGTGTCTGACAGGCAGGGCAGTTCGCACAGTCAAACCTTAAAGGTGTGAGATAGCCTCACCGTGAGAGATAGCCCAGCCACCTAGCCATGAGAGGCCCACCGAGGGCAGCCAGAATGAGGGGCAACACCGCGACCGGCTAGCTGATGTGATGAGAGCTGGCAAAAAGGTCCCTTATACACCCGCCCGGCCCCCCTCTCTTTCTCAATGACTGTACTCGTTGAATAAGAAGTCTCCCTCTCTCTCCACATCAGTCGCAACAGCATGGCTCATCCGTGTCTGTTACTTTGCGATTGTGTTTTTGTGTGAGTGAGTGTGTGTGTGTGTGTGTGTTTGTGTGTGTGTGTGTGTGTGTGTGTGTGTGTGTGCGTGTGTGTGTGTGCGTGTGTGTGTGGCAGGGGGGTTTATTCACAGTATTTTTTAATTCTAACTCAATTGTATATACTAAATAAAAGGTTTGTTTGTTTTTTATTATCAAATGCGGCTTAAGAAAAAGAAAATGATTTGCACGCTGTTTGTTCCATTGGGCTGAAACCAGAATGGCATGGCATCAGAATAGGGTCCGTCAACAGAGGATAAGAGGCAGTGTGTTAAAAGAGGAAGCAGAGGATAAGAGTCAGTGCGTTAAAGGTAGAGGGAGAAGCTAAGAGTCAGTGTGTAAAAAGCAGAGGCAGAGCCACTTCCACCAAGGTTTTATGGCAAGTTGTCAGTTAAAGACAGCCATACCTTTCTTATCAGCATCACAGCTTTTACCCGTGAAAACAGCGGTCAAATTAAAAGGAATGAGGGAAGAAAGAAAAAGGAGAGAGAGGGGGAAGGGAAAGAGAGACAGAGGGGGAGGGGGGAGGAGGAGGAAGTGCCTTCAGGGTAAGTTATTAAAGAAGGGAGCAAGCTGGCTATGTTGGCAGCAGTTCAAAGGGGGTGGATCCCCTCGCCTCCCTGGGCCCAAATGGCAGTTGCTGGCACGACTGCTAAACACACAACGCCTCGTGGCAAAACTGTGTCTTTCATTGACAGATGAGGGGAGTGAGGGAAGGAGGGGTGTAGCGCAAAACACTGCAGCGCACTCCTTTTTCCTCAAATGAGAGAAATTACCCACGCGAGGTGCCCTCCACCAATAGTGAGAGAGAGAGAGGGAGTGAGAGAGACAGGGAGGGAGTGAGTCCTCACTCACAAAGCAGATTGGTCATACCTATTAGTGCTAGAAGCTTGGGTGTGAAGGTGTGAAGAATTGTGAAATGGAACAGTCTGTATTGTTATAATTAACGGGGCCCCGAAGAACACGGGCAACATTTCAAGGCTTTGGTTTGAGTTAGAGGTTTTGAATTACTTCGATACTCAGCTGTTTTAGTGCAACACGAAACTTTTTCACAGTCTGAGGTTATTGTATGACTAAACACAATCCTTGAATACATTTTAGTACATATTTTAAGGAAAGAATACTTTAGAGACCTATTTATATTAGACAGACTGTATGAAGATTCGATCAATCCCAGTGGGCAAAATGCAAAAATGCGTGGATATTGTTCGTTTGTGCAAAATGCAGACAAACTCAACATCTCATGCTGTATTGTTGCTTGGGAGGAACGGTATTCAATGTTTATCCTCAGAAGCTGGTAAACAGCTTTTATTGAATTGGTGTCACAGTTTAATACGGTCAATATCACAGTCAATAAAATTGTTTATGAGGATTCATTCCGTTCACGCCAGACGACAGAGCAGAGCATTCTGTAGTACACACACACCAAAGAAATGCTTTGAGTAAATGGTCATGTATCCGTGCCAGTAAACCCAGGTCTGTTGCTTATATTTGCAGGTATATTGGTATATTGGAGAACAGTGCCATGCATTGCCGAGTGTTAAGAGGACAGCAAGCGACATACATGGATTTTACTTCAGGTCTTCTTAAAGACACTCACACATATTTTTTGTTTGGTATCCCTGGAGAATAAAAAATGCATTCTCATTCAAAATTAAAATGTACCCCTAACCCCAAACACAATATCGAACATCTTACTTTAACCCTAATCTAACTCTAACCCCCATTGTGACTACATTGTCATGGAGACCGGAAAAATGTGTGGCGGCTTTTGAGTCCTCACAAGTATAGTAAAACATAGACACACTCACTCTCACACACACACACACACACACACACACACACACACACACACACACACACAGACATTGCCACAAACTGGCCCCCTGCTCATAGCTACCCAGTACTCTGCATTCATACATAATAAGAAGCCTGAATTAACCCTGACCGCCAGGTCTAGAAGAAGGCCACAGAGATGCTGTTGAAAAGTAAGGAACTCGGGGGCCATTAATAAGAGCTGTCCCATCACACCTTACTTGCCCAGCCCAACTGCCAGAGTCCATGGAGGGGCGGGGGGAGGACAGACACTGACAGCTTTCCATCCATCCACCCTTCCTTCCATCCTTTGGTCCATCCTTCCTTCCTCCCTGCGTGAGACTTCACTCCGTGTCTGTGGGAGACAGGCACAGTTGTCAAGCCCTGGACAAGTCAGTCACGCTGCCATTGAGCCGCGAACAATGACCTGAATCTAGTGACAGATGACATGTATGGGTGTGCAGAAACCGCACCGCAGATCTGCCCTAGTCCATCTGTTAGTCTGTTGCCAGTGAATGAACCAGGGGTCAGCATGTGCACGTCAGACACACAGTCCCCATCGCCTGGACTTTAGCGTGACTCTATCCCTAACCTCAATAACATAACCTTAATGCCTGAACTAACCCTAGCCCGAATGCCTAACCTGTAATGACCAAACCTGGAAGTAACCCCAATTCCGACGCTTAAGTCCAATTGGACGTTTTTCCTAATGCCTCAGCCTGAAATCAAATGTTACTTGGTGGAGACCTGTGAAAAAACACCTCGAGGGGACCAATTTTTTGTGCCTTACTGTGTTGGTGGACCCGGGGTTAGAACCGGTCATCAACAAACAAAAGAATATAGAACAGATGTGAGGCCCACAAAGAGGCCCTTTGTCTGCATTGCAACTGGCGAAAGTCAGGCACAAGTTTTAAGGCCTCGACTGTAGTGTGGAAAATGAGTGGTATGTAACATGTAGAGAACCAGGCAGCTATGGGACCGTGGGGTTCGTTTTGAGAAAATATGCGGAGATGTAGATGCTCTTCACAATGCCACACAGCTGCCAAAGAGGGACAGAGAGCGGTAGCGGCCATGCTGGTTCTCAAACATATTTCCTTCAATACTTTCTCAATTATAGCCTTTTTCCCATGTAGCACTCCGTTAATAACATAATGGCAGGTGGAATGTCACTGAGTGGTGTAATGTACCTAAGCCCTCACCAGTGTTTTAATGCACTCCTAATTGAAGCCCACTTTGGAACACAGCAGCACCACAGCACAGTCGAAAAGGCAAACAGAAATGATTTGTAAAACGTTGTCGCAGGCAGAACTAATAACTAGCCTTTGTGGCTAATGCAGGGCTTTTTACGAAACTGAAAAAAGCATGTGGTTTGCTAATTGGTTCCGCCTGAAAAAGACAATTTAAGCTCATCATTTCATTTTACCAACCTTTTTGAGCATTGTGTTTAGAAAGAGAAAAACATAGAGTTCAGAAGGGTTCTCTCTCTCTCCATATATATGTGTGTGTATGTGTATATAGGTTAATGGTGAAGTTTTCAGGCTTTTAAAAATGTACTAAACCTTGTTGAGCTTTATTAATTTTGCTGAGTTATAGATATATAGCTCTTTATGTATGTTTTCGGGGGGTGTGGGTTGGCGGAATGGGAACTCGAAAGCTTTTAAACAAGGTCTCATGACATGAGAGAAAGAACGATTTGGCACCTTTTTTATTCCTGTCACCACACCACCCAGTTAAACTCTAAATGTTATGTGGAATAAAGTTTGGTTTAATCAGTCCAATAAAATTCTGAGAGAAAATCACCCCACAAAACCTTTGTATCCATCTTTGGTGCAATTAAATCGAAAAAAAAAGCCTACGCTTTTTCACTTCACATATCAATTTCAGGAAAAAGGAAGGGAAGCCCAATGATTTGTGAAGCTATCTCTGACAGGATGCTCCTGGACCTATCGTTCATGTATGGCCCGTTTTAATAATGACTCTGAGCCTATACTTCCCAGGGTTTGTTGTGGTCTACTGGCGGTGACAGGGGAACTATGGACCGCAGGTAGTCGTATTGAGAGGTGCTTTCACATAGACATTAGTGACCTAGCTCCCGGGATATTGTATCACTGTCATTGGCTAAAAACATGTCATTGATCTCCTAAAACCACACCCTCTGGCTTGAGCTGAGCACCTGCAGGCCTCGTATACATCAACAGATAATGGCCAGAGTCAAATCACTCTTTCCTTGAAAGCACTCAGCTGTTTCGTGCTAGATATGGCAAGTGGTACAAATGAGTCCTTAGCCCCGTTACCCGTAGATAAACTGCCCAGGAACAGCCTTCGGATCCTTTTTAGAGTTCTGGTGGGCTCCTTTCACAAAAAAATGAAGTGTCGGGAAACATCCCCTCCATGAAATGAAATAAAAAAATGGAGCCCAAGGTGAAGGAGCAGGGAAATCATTTCAAGTTCTGTGATGAAATATCTTTACATAGGTGCCTTAATAGAAGAACAGAAGTTGTACTATATATTTGCAAAAGCTGCTTTTGACCATTAACACACACATGCACACACTTACAGATACAATGACAGACAAGCTTAAATACTGTGAGCATACAAAAATAAAAAAACATATTTTATTGTCCAGATTTCCACTGTCAAAACAGACTCTTATGAAATCCCAATGAAAGATTTTTGCCACAAACTTTGTACAAAATGCACAAATAATTTCAGTCGTCATGCTATCAAGTAACTAATCAGCCATATCTGGCAGTTGTTAACACTGTCTAACTACAACTCCAGTCACATGGCAGATCAACAGTGTGTCAAGGGTCTTTTTTTCCATCCACCTGCCTGAAACACTCAGGAACTTTTACTTCCTGGACCAAAGAAACTCCTCTGTGGTTTTATAGCGTTTATCCTAAATAATCCATTTTACTTGCTGGCATCTTATATTTAATTTCAAAGAGAAACTACACTTTGACAGATGTTTTCCTGCAGTGTAGTCTAAAGGTCAGTTGAGTCCACATCACCAGCTTTGGGTCGTGTCAATCCAGACGTATATGGAACCTATGAACACATCCAGACAGAATTAATGGAAAACATCCAGATTCACAAACTCATGAGATGCATTTGCAAAATCTCCCTTTCATTTGCACAATGTCCATTTCTGTTCTCCCAGTACTGGACCCAGTAATTTAAATTTCAAAAGTTTGGGATTTTTTTTGCCTAATGAAAACAATTAAATGCATAGAAATATAAGGAATTGAAAAGACAAATAAAGTAATTGGGATTTTTGTCAGTACATGAATCATATATGAATAACTAAAACCTATATTTATACATTTTGAACAACCGAGAATTGGCAACCTCCACTGAATTAATACAAGACCATAAATGTTGGGAAAAGACATGTAGCTGAAACTGCTCGGTGACGTGATGTGTTAATGCCGACCTTTCAGGACATATGAGCACGCCGCTGACATCTTGACATGTTGGGGCACCGGAGAATGGCGCACAACCTCTCCAGCTGGTTATCGACCTGATGCCAACTGTCCATCCGAGCTGACAGCTTGCTTTAACATGCCAGGCGAGACCTGTGCCGACTCAGACTGGACCAGCTTGATGCCAGGAGGCATGAGATGCCAGTGCATCACACTTGGCTCTCAGATGGACCAATTGAGGCATTAAATCAAACTACGAATGGAAAAATGAACATAAAGACTGACAACAAGCCCTCAGGGCACCACATGTTACTACACTATTATTATATAGTCGTCTGATACCGCTTATACTGTAAGCCGTCCTGTCAAGCAAAATAAAATAGAATAGCAACAATGTATCACAAATGTACTTCACTTTGGGACATTTAAATACACAACTTGGAGCTGGCTGTTCGTGGACTAGGCTGCACATCTTTAGACAAATTAAAAGTTAACATCCGTGTTGAAGATTTTGGGAAAGATTTGTTACTAACACCAGAAACACACATCGTTACTACACCCTATATATATAAGTGGACTGGATTTCCTCAAATCTTTTGAGATTAAGTTATTTGTACTTTTTTTATTTACTGGACCAGGTTAAGGCATCTTCAATATTATTTGTAGAGTAACATTTTCCAGCAGCCAAATAAAAGCTTTTCCCCACAATACTCTATTTGGTTGACTGTGCCTAAGGACCATGAAGAGCTACGAACAAAAAGGCCTCTACTTTTTTGCCCTTCAGCTATTAAAGGACCTGAAAGAAAAAAAGCTTGTCTCTTATAGTCAGTTTAAAATTATGTTTAACACCGTAATGCAAAATGAAGGGGGTCATGTTTTGTCCTGTAGTCTTGTTTTTCCGTGTAAATGTTTTTGTGTTTGATGTGGTCTCTTCTTTTTAAGTATCGTGTTTTGTTTTCACTCTGCTATTTTGGCTGTAGTGCTCACCATTTCCCCTACTGGCCACTTCTGAAGGCATAGATCAATATTCTGGTGACCCGGACAGTTGCCTAATTTAGCCATGGGCCTTAATCTAAAGGAGCATCCTAGCCTTTAGTAGTCTCGATCCCACTCAATATTTAACTAATTTGCAAATAATCCCTGCACCAACATTGAAAAATTGACAGAACCCAAAGAGATTCTGAATTAGCATCGGTTAACATTCCATATTACTCCTCCCAGTGTGCTGTCATCAGAAGGATAAGACATACACGAAGTGGGTGGACTGGAGAGCGTTCTAAATCCAATGCTCTGTAGTCCCGCCCTCTGTAAAAACATGAAATATTAAACACATTTTCGTTACCAGTCCTCGGTGCTGTTGAACTCTTGTCTGCCTCGGTCCACGCACCTTGGACCGCCTGTTGCGCCATGGCAACCATGATAGCAGCAGCGTTTCGAGCTACCAGTAGGAGTTGAAAGAAGTGCCGAAGAAGAAATGTGATACGCACGCCTGCTTCGGGCCAATCAAAGAGAATCAGCTGCGGCGTTTCTGATACCTCAGCTTCCTGAGGTAATGTGCCGGTTTGACGAGCGTTTGATGTCTCCAAACCGCGAACATGCGACGCAGGTGGCACTGGAGACGAGCACCGACAGGCACGCGTGAGTAAATAAGAAGACGGACTCGACCCAGGCGGAGCGGAGAAGCGATGGAGGGACCACAAGAGATGGGAAGACGGTCTGTCAGTCAGATGTTGACAAGGCAGACGGATGAAAAAATGTCACAGTCATTAAGCAGCTCTGATCACCCTCCTCTCGGTCCAACACTCATCACTGATGCTTTAACATCTGAGGTACAGAAAAACCATGTTCACGGCAAACAGATGAAAAATGCACGGCGGCCCGCAGAGGGGAAGTATCAACCAGTCACTTTATGTACTGTTGTGGGCCACCGTGCAGAGGCACTGATGGACTGTTAAACAGAACAGATTGAAGACAGAGAGACAGATAAAGGATAACAGACAAAGACAAATAAAGACAGACGGAAAGAAGAAAGAGAAGAGATTCGTCATTTCCATTTGGTTGGCCTACACACCGAGGTTAGGTGGTGTGCTTGTCAGAACACATTGCCATCTCCTAATTGGGTCATTTTTGATATCCAGACGCTGGTGCCAGCGTCGTGCCAGCGTGCCGGTTGACAGGGACGTGTCAGGAAGCCAAGAGCCTGCGAGGCCCCACTGGCACCATATCAAAGGAGGCGCAAACACTGCTGCTGCCCGCAGACAATCTGGCAAGCCCGGGCACGCCACCGAGGCACATCCAGGAAAAACAGCTATGTGGCCCCGTAGCTGCATGGATTCACCACCAGGGTATAATTGGTACATGGGCATTTCGGGGGGCGCTTTCAAAGGAGCTACGTAATCCACATGTGTACTATGAAATTGGCTGTTTTGTAGACCCTTTCCCTGGGCTACCCACCCCTCCGTTGGGCCCCAACCTCCCCACTCTGCGCTTCTGTTGTTCTTTTTCTTTCTCTCCCTCTTAATCATTCTCTGTCATTCTTTCTTTATCCCTCCCTCCCTTTTTCTTTCACTCCACTCTCTGTATCCCTCCCTTTCACTCTCTGCCCCTCACCTCTGATATTGCCCAGGTTTTACCATGCCGTTGAGGCGGTGAAGGCGGACAAGGATGCCTAATCTTTGCTTGCTCCTTGGTTTGACAAGATTGCTCATGTATGTGCCTCTGCGTGCTCGTGAGTGCGACTGTTTTCACTTAGGTTTACGGCCAAACCAACATCCGATATTATCCTACATTTCTAAAGCTATCCTCATCTGTGCGAACCCTTGTCTGATTTCATCAGAAGAAACACGCTTCAATCTTAACCCTCTCATCTCTCCATCTTATGGCCACGTTGCTTACTGCCCAACTTGGGTCTGAACCGGGCTGAAACAACTCCTGCTGTATACTGACTGGAGGGAGCGTGTCTAATTAACCAATGAGTTATTCCCATGAAGAGGTTGCTTTTCTCCCAGCTGTCATCCAGTCAGGAGTACCCAACCCAAGCACACCAGCCACCTCCTCCCCACGCAAAGCCCTGTGAAACAGCCCTGGACCGGGTCGAACCACCTATCCACCCAACCCTCCAGACAGATTCTGAATCCTTCCCAGCATGCCAAGATGAATCATGCCTGAGTCCCTATAAATTAAACATGAGATCTGGAGGAGTTCTTTAAAAAGGAAAAAACCCAGAGGACATTTCCTCAGCCTCATATTCACCCACGTTGTTTGTGATTCGGACTCACTCAGACAGAAAGGCGAGGGGGGTGGAAACAGGTAGAAAGGAATTAGAAAACAGTGCCCTCGAAGACTACTGTGTTGTGGAGTCAGGGTGTGTTGAGGTGTGTGAGCGTGTGCGTGTGCGTGTGTGCGTGTTCAGGGTGGCCTTAAAGTTCAAAGTGGCCTCTGAAGCCAATGGCCCTTTCACTACACTTTCCTAGACTACACAGAGCAACTCCAAAGACATCTCCCACAGAGCATTTCTCACTAGTTTAATAATTCCATGACTGGTGTGTTGGTGTAATAGTTGTCAGACTCTTGTTCTGTATTTGTTTATTTAATAAAATCACATTGAATCTTTTTTGTATTGGGGCAATTCTGTGAGAAAGTCAACCTTGCATCTACCAATCTAGCTAATCATTTCAGATTTCTGAATTCATTGAATTTTGGAATTTTCATAATTACTGAATGCAACGGAAAAAATCTTCTTAAACAATCGCAGGTTATGGTTTTAAGAAAGGGCTCATAGTGTATGGTTATCCATTAGTAATGTTGGATATAAAGAGATGAAAAAAACAAATTCAAGTTTTGTGTATTTTGCATGTTCTACAGTGTTGTAAAGTTTGGAGTGGCTGGAAAAGACAATATAGCACATATAACCTCAGTAACCAGTCACTGAGTTAATCAGGACCAAATGTTTTACCATCTGAACAGTGCATTTTCTTGGGTTGTGACGCTCAGCAACTGGCCATCTGTCCCAATGAGACCAATAAGACTAAAATCACCTCATATAGGAAACATAACAGCCATACTAGACTGCACTCAAACTCTTTAAAATTTCTCAAACTCTTTAAAATTTCTCAAACCCTCAAACTCTTTAAAAAAGCTCTCTGCGTCAATCCATTTGAATGTATTTCCACCACTCATATCTAATTATCTTGCATTATCTTAAAAGCTCACCACTCATTTCCATATTTGTAAACCTGGTGTAGATTTTGTGTTTTCCATCTTAAAATGATGTCTGTTACTAGAAATGCCATTACACCAAGTCAAAGTCAAAGATTGTTTAAATCTACTTACTCAATCTACTTACCCTTACTCAAGCCCTTGGACTTTTTCACATACAGTGTTGTGTTACAACATGAAATCGAAATGGATTTCGTCAGGAGTCATTGCCACTAATCGACACAAAAAAGTCTATAATGACAAAGTAAAATTAATCTACAAATTGCTGTAAACTAATTACAAATGCAAAAGCTCAAGTTGGATGGAGAGCAATATTTTAAGGCTTTACCACAGAAATCATCCCCATAGCATGATGAGGCTACAGAGGGTATCACAGAAGGAATGACGTTCTTAGGACGATGTGCGGGGATAGGCTTGCACAAAACAAAATGGTTTAAATTGAGGTCTATTTTGGTCATCCATAGTCACCGACTTTGTTTCAACAAGAGTTTTGTGATTACTGAAACATTTACAAAGGTAAAACTAAAATCATAAAAGTGGTAAAAGTGGAACTCCTAATATGACAGTCAATATCATTTCATGTTTCTTCATGTTTTTGAGGACAGTTAATACATATTACATCCTTGAGTGAATATAACTTTGGTCTTTTATTCTGCTAAATCAACGATTTTATGATTTTAGAAGCTATGATTATTTATTATGTTTCGGACTAACATTGATCTAACATTTATCAAATATTCTTACTTTATATTTGCTTTTTTTGCGTATATTAGTAAGGTAAAAGTTAGACATCTTGATATTTGAGTAAAACACTTTTGTGTTTGTGTTGTATTATGTTGTATTATAAAAACAATATTTAGTTAAGAATTCCTACTGTAATAATGTCATGTGGCTGTGTTGATAGAAGATGTGGGAATTAAATTTTTCTTTAACTTTCTGACACTTTTTCACATTGCTAAAACAAAAAAGTATATCGATAAAATGTAGAAACCGATTTGCATTCCTATGAGATTTAATCGGCAAGATGGATGGACATTAAAACCTTTAGGGCAAGTTGACTTCACTATAAGACAACTGAAAACTCTCCTTAATGAAGAAAGTAAAATGCAGCTCAAAAACTACTGAAGCATGTATAGCTACTGCTCTTCATCTAGGTATTGGAATGAGGAATGGGCACTGTGCATGCTAGATACAATGCCTGCGTTGGTTGGTATAGGTAACAGATAGTCAACAAATAAAAAGAAATATTGTGAACTAGTTACACAGAATACAGGATTAATAAGGGCTAGGGGTATTAGTGGGCAGGACCCTAGATTTCTAATTGGCCAAGAACAAACACAGCTCTGGAAAAAGGTTTCGAGACCACTGCACCTTTTTCTTTCCTTTCCAGGAAAGTTTTGAGCGAGAAAGTGTTCAATTTGCAGTGGTCTCTTAATTTTAACCCTTCTTTTCCTCACTCAAATCCTCCCTTTTCGGCTTTTTTGGAAAGAAAAGAAAAAAGAGCAGTGTTCTTTAATATTTTCCAGAGCTGTATTATACTTCATAACAAACATGTGTTATGTTTTATAGCTTAACAAATATCAGTTAAAAGGCTAGCAATGTCACATTATTTTAAGCATTATCACTGAAATACTTTGAGGCGTGTACACAATTGCATCTCTTTTTCAGCTGAGCCCTGTATTACAACAATAAAGACACATACAACATGGAAATAAAACGTTCATTAACAAAAACAATCACAATTGACAATAATATGGTAATTTAAAAATAAACCTTTGACTTAAGATAACACTGAATGTCTGGCCTTTAAAGAAGTCAGTGACTGGCAGCCAAATGAAGAATATAACAGACAATGATGAGTGTGAAAATTTGCACCCATGATGAAACGCAAGGCTGAATGATAGACTGCATCTAGAAATTTGAGCATGGAAGAGGTGGCATGCATATATAGCTCCAGAAAAAATGAAGAGACCACTGCACATTTTTGTGTCCTTTCCAAAAAACTCGACAAGGAAGGTTTTGAGTGAGGAACAGCAGTGTTAATATTTAGAGACCACTGCAAACTGAATGCTTCTGTTCTTCAAACTAATCTTTCCTTTTCTACTTTTATAGAAAAGAAAGTTAAAGGAGCTGTGGTGGATTTTTTCCAGATCTGTATATAGTATGTCACCATATTCTAGTAGCAACATAAAAGTTGCTTTCACCTGTCCCATTGTGAAGTAGGCAGGACACAAGGCTCAGAGTGATAACGCAAAAAGAATGATTGACTATAACATCTACAACAACATAGAGATGGATGGGGGCATCCCTATGGACCTGACATCACAATATGCTGATGTGACAGACATGATTTATTTCTATGAAATAATCTAATAAAAATGTTTTGCTTTTTCACCAACTCACTAATGTGTCCTAGAAGTCTGATTGTAATCTAACCATATCCCAAGGTATTTGTAAGATGCAACAAGTTCTATAAAAAACTATAGAACTTGGTTATTTTATTGTCATCCAAAGTCATGTTCTGTGTCCTAGAAAATAGCATGTACTTAGTTTTATTAGCATTTTGTCCCAACCTAAAACACATAATTGATTTTTGTAACAGTTGGGAATTAGATGGTAGGTGTGCAGATTGGTTCGAGAGAGGAGTCATAGATTGTATTGTACTGATTGTTCTGTTGTCAGTATGGAAATGCACAATTTCCTAAAGAGTAACAGATTACATTAATATATAGAGTGACTATAGGACCCAAAATGAAATTCTGTGGGACTTCTTTGTGGAATACAAGAAATATAGCTTTACTTCTATCAGCAACAATAGTTTCAATTTTGTAACAGCATTTTGATATCAGAGGAAAGTGTCCTTGGCCCAGCCAAATAAAGACAGCTTTTTCAATAAGATTAAGGGATTTACTGTATCGAACCCCTTCAACAGGCCAACAAACAAAGCAACACAGCTTAATTTCTAATCTATGGCTTTGAAAATATAATTTACAACCAGTGTAGATGCTGTGATAGCACTGTGCCCAGGTCTAAAACCAGATAGAAATTAGTTTAAAATGCAATTTTCTGATAAAAAGGAATGCTACTGTTTATTTACCAATGCCTCCCGAATTTTAGCAGGGGATGACAATTTAGAGTTGTGGTGATAGTTATCAAGGACAGTGGGGTCCCCACACCTATGCAGTGGGATCACATGAGCGGTTTAGGGATAACCCCCGAAATGTATGTTAGATTATATAAATGTGCTAGTGCTCCGGGGATAATATTGCCAATGTAGATTCATGGAGCGTTTTGCATAGTAGCCTGCTTTTGCTTTTCTAATAAGATGTATACATACGTTTCCTAATGTCTTAAAGGCCTTCCAACTTCCAAATGTATTAGGGTTAGCAATTTGAATTCATTTTTAATACAGTTTAACTTAAGAAGAAAGGTGTTTGTTTTTTAAATGACCACTCCTCTACGTTTTCCCAACCTATCTGTTCTAAATACATTGTAACTTTCAATTGTAATATCTGCATCATTGTGATTTAGATTCAGATTGAATTCAGATTGAATAAATAAATCAAGTCAAGTGTCTTAGTTCACTGATTCATTATGTCACCTAAGATAGGGACAGAAAAACGCATGTCAAAAATGTTATGAATTGATTTGCATTTTGATGAGAGAAGTTAGTATTCAACCCCTCTGCAAAACATGACATAGTGGCAAAACACTTGTTGGCAATCACAGAGGTCAGACATTTCTTGTGGTGGCCACCAGGTTTGCACACATCTCAGGAGGGATTTTGTCCCACTCCTCTTAGCAGATCTTCTCCAAGTCATTAAGGTTTCGAGGCTGACATTTTGTGAATCACACCTTCAGCTCCCTCCACAGATTTTCTATGGGATTAAGGTCTGGAGACTGGCTAGGCCACTCCAGGACCTTAATGTGCTTCATCTTGAGCCACTCCTTTGTTGCCTTGGCTGTGTGTTTTGGGTTATTGTCAAGCTGGAATACCCATCCATGACCCATTTTCAATGCCCTGGCTGAGGAAAGGAAGTTCTCACTCAAGATTTGACGGTACATGGCTCCGTCCATCGTCCCTTTGATGTGGTGAAGTTTTCCTGTCTCCTTAGCAGAAAAACATCCACAAAGCATTGTTTCCACCTCCATGTTTGACGGTGGGGATGGTGTTCATGGGGTCATAGGCAGCATTCCTTCTGCTCCATAGGAGGAATTGATGCCAAAGGGCGAGTTGAGTTGATGCCAAAGAGCTACATTTTGGTCTCATCTGACCACGTTCATTGACAAACTTCAGATAGGCCTGTACATGGGCTTTCTTGAGGAGGGGGACCTTGCGGGTGTTGCCGGTTTGCAGTCCTTCACGACGTATTGTGTTACCAATTGTTTTCTTGGTGATGTTGTGGCAATTTCTTAACTAATGTACATTGGAGTTCCTTCCTGCCTTGAGATCATAGACAATATCCTTCTGTGTAGTTCTGGGCAGATTCCTCAACGTTCTCATGATAATAGCAACTCCATGAGGTGAGATCTTGCATGGAGTTCCAGACCGAGGGAGACCAACAGTTCTTTTGTGTTTCTTCCATTTGTGAATATTCACATCAACTCTTGTCACCTTTTCACCAAGCTGCTTGGCCATGGTCTTTTAGTCCATTCCAGCCTTGGACAGCTCTTTGGTCTTGGCCATGGTGGAGAGTTTAGAATCTGATTGATTGATTGCTTCTGGCTCCCAGGTGTCTTTTATACAGGTAACAAGCTGAGATTAGGAGAACTCCCTTTCAGAGTGTGCTCCTAATTTCAGCGTGTTACCTGTATAAAAGACACCTGGGAGCCAGAAATCTTTCTGATTGTAAGGGGATCAAATATGTATTTCCCTTAATAAAATGCAAATCCTTTTCTAACATTTTTGACATGCTTTTTTCTGGAGTTTTTTGTTGTTATTCTGTCTCTCAAATAAACCTGCCATTAAAATTATCGACTGATCATTTTTTGTCAGTGGGCAAACAAAATCAGCAGGGGATCAAATAATTGTTTTCATCATTGTATCTGTAAAACATAAGACCCATTGTTTGAAAAGAAAATAGAACCAAACCCATATAATATGGTAAAACTAATCACATCAGAATTAAAGCAAGAAAGTTACTAAGAGAGAAAAGTTTGTTGTGTTCCTGCACACACGCAGGTCAAGAAGTGTTTTAGTTCACAGATTCACTATGATACCTAACATGGGGATGGAAACATCTGAAAGGTCACTATCAATCATTCCCCATGTCACCAGCACCATCACCAGAAAGAAGTCCACAGTACAATGCAGAGCTGTAGCATCACTGGAGGGACTTCATTTCACCGCATCTGCTTGACAGGCCCACACATTTGCTACCACTACAATTGTCACATTTACGATTCGTTGTCAAGCAGCCTGTGTCCTTGATGCCGTGGCAATACAGCATAGAGTGTCACAGCGCCGAGCATCCGCAGCCAATCACTAGCGAGCACAACCGAGAGACAAAGCAGATCAACAACGATCGCCGTACAGGGGGGAACAAATAAACAGAGAGGTTTTATGATTTTGGTCGTGGGCCACAAGACGGATGGATCTGTTGATCACGCCGTGATTGCTTTTGGTGCTTTGGTTCCCGGAGCCTAAGCCAGGGCTCCCCGCACCCGCCATTGCCTGCTCCTCCGTCACCCCCCTCACCCAAACCTCCGACACCCCCGGCCCGCATCATTTTTTTTGTGGGCCCCTGTGGCAGGGGTCCAGGGGAGCCCCATTTGCCATGACATATGGCGAACAAGAGGGGCGAGCAAGGTAGCAAGCAGCGCCCCCCAACCCCACCCCACCGCCCCCACCCCCAGTCGGAGAGACGTGACTTAGTGCTGTCCCGGATGCCTCTGGCAGCACAAGGACGGAGGGATGAAGGGATGGATGGAGAGAGAGAGGGGAGGTGTGGAGATGGGGGGGGGGGGGTTTGCCCTGGAGACACACTGGCAGTCCCGAGATTAGAGGGGCAATCAATCTCTCCGTGGAGCCGGCGAATCCGGCCGCCCCTCAGCCAGGCAACCTGGCCTCAGGTGGGGGTTGGACAGGGGGGGTCTGAGGGTGCAGGCAGAGCGTGAGAGGGAGAGGAGATATGGAGGAGAGAGGGAGAGAGACAGAAAATGCTTTATTATTAACAGTCATTTGTCCTCTAACAAGCCTTGGTGGCCGACAGGTGATGAAGCACAGCACCAATAACACATATGATTACTGTCATCGCTGTAAACCTGCGTGGTTTAGTTTAGCTGCCTCCGCTGTCACCTCACCGGGGAGGGAGCCGTGTTTTGGGTCCTGCTAGAACCACAACTCGTACACACACACACACACACACACACACACACACACACCTTTACGAGCGTGCATAATGTCACACAAACACCATGCTACACACCATTCCTATTGGTATAAGAGCCACAATGAGAAGTATACACTCTGGTTTAATGGTCATAATGTATAAAGGGACCGGATAGACTAAACGTGTCATTTTAAATGTATCATTTGGCTTAGGAATACTGACTGTGCAGGTTTTGTATTATTCAAAGTTCAATGTTAATCCCTTAGTGCAAATTGTGCAGTTCTGTGGTACTACACATTGTTTAGTGAGCCGGATGACATAATATCGATATTATATTTTACATAGGTAAAATACTGTCAGCTGTAGTTGGATTGCTCAATGCGGTCTTTGTTAGCCCCACACTGCTGGCCCGTCTCCGATATTTAACATGGTGGTCTTGGGATGTTCGACCAGATGTTGCTGAAAAGTGGGTGTGAGGACCTGTAGGAGACACAACCGGCACTGGTCAAAAGATCACATCCCAAAGTTTCATGGAATTAAAGGGTGCATTATCCTTGGTAAGATGAAGCATTTTGGATAATTCATAATATGGATGTTCTGACTGTGTGATCGATGGAGATCCACTGGCATTTCTCATAAGAGTAGCATTGCATACCTTATGTCCTGGCTAAATGTAATAAATCTGGCTGCCCTATCATCATGGTTACCTAATTATCCATAACCTGCCTTCTCATTCATCCCCTCTCCTCCTCCCTGTTCTTTTAAGTGCTATAGGTAGTAAATGGATGCAATCAATGATATGAGTTGCAATGGATAAGGTCAGCTAAACGACTAAAACGTAAATTGCTATCAAATGCTATCAATGCATTTCTGCCTAGAAGGAGATGTAGTGTACTTATGTGGAGAACACTTACATTGAGTAAATACTGGATGAACAACTCCATATTTTCTCCTGTGCGATTACACTATTACATTTTGATAATGTATTATAGAATAATATGTGAGGTTTTTTTAGCTGAAGGTGTAAAAAAGGTGGGGGTGATAAAAGAAAAGAAAGAAACATCCCCAAGGGCCCTTTTACAGATAAATGAAATAATTAGACTGCTCTCCCATGTGGCCTTCCAGATTTATTTCATTTCTAGGGAAATAATTAGAGGATTTTTTGTTACCGCTTGTGTGTATTTTTCTTGCATCTTTTTCGGTGTAAAAGAGCTTCCTTTGGGCAACAAGATGCGTAGTCTTAGGGTGTAATTTTGTACAGTTTGTAGAGGTAGTATATGATAATGTTACTTGTACAGTTTGTAGAGGTAGTATATGATTATGTTACTTGTACAGTTTGTAGATGTAGTATATGATAATGTGACTTGTACAGTTTGTAGAGGTAGTATATGATCATTTGACTTGTACAGTTTGTAGAGGTAGTATATGATGATGTTACATTCATTTAGCCAGTAGCTGGGTTTCCTAATATGGACACCATAAGAGGCTGATCCTTCAGCTACACTATGAACATGCTTAACAATGCATTGGTTTGGGATGGGAGGTTGAACGAGTCGGTATATGCTTACGAGACAGGAAACCGTGGCTTTAATTGGACGAAGAGGTTCAGAACGAGTCCCTTCTGGTGTATTTTGGGGACTTAATTACCGACACAGGTCTGGCTATTGACGCACTGAGAACCCTCGACGGGACTGGACTTAAGAATCAGATCTCGAACAGTCCGTTGGGGAGCAACAAGCAAACAAATCTCTACCAACCGAACATGACATGGCATAGATTACACAGCAAAGGCAAAAGTAAAACCATTAAACAGGACCACATTTCCAAAATCGCTCCTTCAATGGCTTTGGTTAGAGGAGTTTGATAAGCTGCCGATTGTTAAAAAGGAAGAGGGTAAGTTCCTCTCCATGTCTTGCCCAGATGTAATTACAAGAGACAGAGGGACAGCCATGAGGCATAGCACTCAGGCATCTCTCCTCTTAGTCCCGCAGACCCATGTCGAAGAGGAGACAGCAGTAGCAGTTAAGCCAATGGGATTGAGAGGGAACGGAGGGAATTCAACGGCTTTGAGGTTTTTTCCCTTCTGGTCCAAATCATCCAGCGGCTTGCTGCTTCTATCTGTTTCTGTCATCTGTGATCTGTGCTTCCAGGCACTTGTATTAATTGAGCTGGTAATTGAACAGTTGTCTTCATTAGTTCTGGTCCCTCGCCTGCGAGCCTCGGTTACGGATTACTGGAAGTGTTTGTGCGAGAAGGGGCTTCTAAATCCTTACACACCTTAGAAGATAGAAGGTCTCGTGCTCCTCGCCTCCGCTGCTTCTTGTTACGGCACAGAAGGTACACCACGGTGACTGCCGGTTGACCGGTGCCGCAATTTTTGTTGCCACGCCAACAGTGGCGGCTTTAAGCTCTTCAAAGAGAAACATAGAGACAGAAAACGTGAGGATGAGGTGGCACGGTCGAAAGGCTCAAACTGAGTGACTTATATTCCTGGTGAATCACATCAGAGATCTGAAGCATATAGATCTGTCATTCTCTCAGTAATAATAATAATAATACATTATATTTATATAGCGCGTTCCAGGGACCCAAAATGGAACAGAAAAAAAAACCTATACAAAAGAAATACTATGAGAAAACAATGTAGATTGAGAGCTTGGGATTTGGCATAGCTATGAGTAGGCGATTTTGAACAGATGAGTCTTGCGGCGTTGACGGACAATGGGGATAGTCTCAGAGTCACGGATGGTTTTGGGGAGAGAGTTCCAGAAACGAGGAGCAATTCTTGAGAATGCCCTGTCACCAAAGACTTTGAGCTTGGACTTGGGGATTATGAGGTGGCCTGCAGTACTGGAACGGAGTGCGTGTGTTGGATGATTTGGAAGAAGGTCAGAGAGGTAGGCAGGGGCGATATAGTTTAGGGCTTTTTATGTCAATGGGAGGATCTTATTGTTGATGCGTTGGGAGATAGGAAGCCAGTAGAGGATAGGGGTGATATGCTGTCTGGACTTGGTGTGAGTGAGTAGTCTGGCAGCAGAGGTTTGAACCATTTGGAGCTTATGGAGGGATGTAGATTTGATGCCGGTGAGTAGGGAGTTGCAGTAGACAAAACGGGAAGTTATGAATGCATGTATTAGGGTTTCATCATACAGTTTCATGGCATAGACCATAAGCAACGGGCTGTCACAGAAAGAAACAAACTCAAAATGGGTTGAATGGCCCGTAAACCTTTTGGAACCTGGGTTATTTTCGGGCACAGTTAAAACCAATGGAACACATACCACTACTGAGGAGCACAACTGGGGTTGAGCACGGACCTCAGAATTTAAGTGTGCACCTGCCATCTCCATTTATAATGCCCTAAAACACAAGCCCACTGGCCCTTACTTCACACCCAATGCTAGAATCTCTGGTACATACGTGTTTCTTTTAGGCAAATCTACTTAATATCTGATATCCAGCTGATATCTACACATGTGACTAGCCAACTTAAGCACAGTTGTTTGGTTATTATTCTTTCAATACATAGTGTTTATTTATTTTTATACATTTGGCATTATTTGTGTGTGTGGTTCTGGTTCCTTGTCCTGGGCTCTTGCACTGGAATACCTTTGTCCATGCTGCTATTAAAGCTTTGGACCTTAAGTGACTTACCTGGTCAAATAAGAGTAAAGCAAAAATAAATCAAATACGTCATTGTAATTTCCCTCACTTTTTCCCTAGTGGGCATTATACAAAGAATACAGTACACGGATGTTTCGGGGACCTGAATTAGCATCTACTGTCAATCTGGAGCTTTCCCTCCACAAGCAAACTATGTTAAATGAAGGTATAGAAGGGGAAACACTAAACAAATTCCAAAGTACAGACCAGTTTTTACAGAGAAAAACACCCTATTTCATTTGAGATAGATCAAGGAAGAGAGAACGGAAGAGAGAAAGACAGAAGGTTGAAAAACAAACAGGAAGTAAACAGACAGGCTAGTTAGACATGGCATTGTATCTCAGGGTCAGACAGCATGGAGACACAGATAAAGGGAAATTAAAGGAGAGGTCCCTGACCCCTCCGATAGTTCTTTAGAAGCCTCACAATTTTCACACAGCTGAAAATGAAGGGGCCGCTTCTGACCTTATCTGCCTGTATGAAGTTTGAGAGAGGTAGACAAAGAACAAAAAGGACTCAAGGAGAGGGGAAAATGGTAATTTGTCTTCCAAATAGACATTTCTAAACCGCTTTAAGGTGCATTTTTATAAATCTGGCAATTTGCATCTCTTCACTCTGAACCCATTATTGCAGTACGTGTTGCAAAGAGGGAATGGAATTTCAGAAACACAAAAATTGTCCCCAAAAAGGGTGGGGGCGGGAGCCTTCACAGTGAGTTAGCCAGGAGCTCCCCTGATTAGTGGTAGACTTTAAAACAGTTGTCTTCTTCATTTAGTGGCCCATTTTGGAATAATTAACTTTAAGTGCTCTCCTTCAGACATTTGAGTTGGGAAAAAATATGTGGCATTCAGAGTTGAGATAATTATGGCTGTAATGCGTTCGCCTTCTACGAGAACAGTCGTTGGCCGTGCGTCGTCTGTCAGTGACTCGCTGACTTTGTCTAGAACAGGCAGTATGGCTGACAGGGAACAAATGGGGTGGAGTGGGGGTGGAGATCAAACCAACACTTTAAATATCCTCCACACTGCAGACACCCTTGCATCTGTCTACCTAAGAGAGGAGACACCTTTTCTCCTTCTCGCCAAAGCGGATTCGTTGGTTTACTGGTACCTCGCAGCTTCTGGAATAGGAAGCGATTGTTGGAAACTGGAACAAACACACCCGAAAGCATCAAAAAAATGGATTGCGTATGAATATTCATTATACGAGAGGAAAAACTGAATTCCTAATTTTCACCTTGCTTTACTACATTGCAGCTTTTTTTCTCTTTCCTGCATAATTAATGAGAGAGCAGAAGAGTGTGAATTTGTTTGTGCTGCAAAAGAAAGAATGGTGGGATATTATAAAAAGAATACTACAACACAACTATCATTTCTTTGTAGTCTTTAGAAAAACATTAGTGAAAGAAAGAATGGGGGGCTGTAGAATGTGTATGGGTTGCCAGTTAACTTGCAAGAGCCCTTTAATTTACTGAGCTAGCATTAAGTAGTTATAAAAAGTATTGAAATGTAAAATCAGAATAGACATCGGTTAGCTTACTCCAATGTTGTTTAAGTACAACTCCAATTTTCCATCTCTAGCACAAGAATGACGTAGGCTCGGTCGTGGAGACACTGTGTCCACCCACCTTTTCATCCTTTCTGCAAGTTAATAAGGGACAACACACACACATACACACACAACACACACACACACACACACACACAAGCTCTCCAGCTGAATTCAAGAGAAACATCCCACCCCACACAGATTTGTTCCCCTGACATCAATCGTTGATCCTGTAATTTTCCCGACCTTTCCGGGCTTTTCTCCCCCCAATGCTTGATATGCTTTTAAAATGTATGTGTGCCATTTGCCTCCGAGTAGACAATTGGGTGTACATACTCGAAAAAAGGGAAGAAAAACGACTGCTAGAAGGGGTTTCGCGGTGGTAAAGGATTCTTTTTACTTTCTTTTTTTTGAAGGTACACAGATACCCGGAGGAATAGATTTACTGGCCTGGAATCGGTTGTCAGAATTTGATACATTTGCAACTTTTGCAGAGAAGAGTTTCGACAAATTCATGCATTTGCGATCTGTTGCAGCGTGCGTGTTTCAGTGAGTTAGCACGCTGGAGGCAGGTATGGCGGCCGAGCAACAGGCAGGTTGTTTGATAGGAGAAGAGACAGAGTGGGGCGATCACGCTGCCTACAGGCCCATAGCGGAGGCCCAGTCTAACGGCTGGGCCCAATCCACTCTTTCATTTTCCTAATGATCCACATCGTGGCATGAAGTCAGGCACCCATGTTGGTGATCAGACCTTCACTTTAACCCTCTCAGAGTGGCAGCACGCTGTTCAGGCTGTTGTTTCCATAACATGGAGTCACATTTGGCCCTTTTTGTTTTGCTATTTTGAATGTCTCCCAGAGCAGTGGTTTATTCAAAGGGACCCTTGAACAGGTATCTTTTGAAAATAACAGTTCATAGCCAGAAAAAGTACTTCATTGTGTGCCATCTTACACAGCAAACCTTTGATTCAACATTTAACATTTTCTTAACCTTTGACAACACCAAATCACGGGCCTCAGGTCCTGTGTCGGGGGAACTGTGAATACTCGTATGCCCTCTGGCTATCCCCACTCCCCCTCTCTCTCTCTCTCTCTCTCTCTCTCTCTCTCTCTCTCTCTCTCTCTCCCTCTCTTTCCCTCTCTCTCTTTCCCTCTTATCTCTCTCTCATCCTTTCTCTTTTCATATGTGCCCTCTAACCCACTTCCGCCACACTCTCTTTGGCCGACAGTGGCTTCTCAGACATGTCTCTGTAAATACGTAGGCAACAAAGGAGACATTTCACCCGTGTATTTAGGCAAATATCAGGGTAGCCGTGGTGGCGCAGCGTGGTGGCCCTGCGAGGCCATTAAGATGCAGCAGGCTGCGTTCCCATGCAGACACTGTCTCCACACGGAAAGGTCACCTCCCTCCCTCCGTAGGATAAATACGCAGACGTATACAAATGCATGTGCGTGCCGAAATGGCTCACCTTAAGAAGGCATTAGGCACCACTGTCGGACTGAACTTTAAAGTCTTCCTATTGCTATTACCTGGACCTTGGTGGCATTTTACCACCAACAAAATGGAGGAAGTCAGGAGGATAGCGGCACTGTGCATTTCGCATTGCATCTCAGAGGCACGTTGTTAGACAGCGCATGAGTTCAATCCACGTGTTAGCGATCACAGTTTACGCTGGAGTTGCTGTTGGGTTTTTCACTGCTAACAACACTGACCAGCACAGCTTTATCAAACGTTCAACTGCATTCGATTACAAATAATTTCCCCAAGCACAGTCTTTCACAGAGCAATCAGAAATCAAGTTCAAGCATACCCAAACAGTGTTAACGTCCTACTCAGTTAGACAATTTGGCTTTGTTAAAAAACTATGTTTGAGATGGATTCCTCAAAGGGGGTTATTCACATTTGAACTGTGCATTGATTTCTTTGGCACCAAAATATAAAATAAAGAAAAGCATCACTGATGGACCAGTTGCTCATTGAGTTAGACTTGATGATGACTCAGTGCTGTTTTGTCTCCCATTTAATGTGTGGTCCACCCTCTCCCCCCCTGACCCTCAGCAGTAAAGCTGTCTGGGCCCCTCCAGGTCTCCATGCTGTCTCATTATATCGCATCCAACTAGGAGACTAACCAGGACTGGCAGCATCCCATATCCCAGCGCCAACACACCTGAGCTGGGGCACGCTGGCTACTCCAGCCCCAGGCATGACTGGGCCTTGGACCAGGGGTGACTGGGTGAGCGTTCCACGGAGCTGTGGGCCGGTAATAGGTCAATCCAATAACTTGTTTGTTCGGACTGGGTAGGACAAAGGGAATGTTTTGTTGATACTAAAATCAATTAGAATCCCCATTTTTAAAATATATATTAGTCTGTTAAATAGAACTGTTTTCTCTACCCTCCTGTATTTATTATGGTCTGTTTATTATCCATCTCTCACAGTTTTTTATATTGTCCCTTTACTGTGAAGAAGATGTAACGATACAGGAAAACTGTTGAGGTTCAATGTTGCGATGGGGTCATTCTTGGGTTCAATTTGGGTTCCTTCTTTGGGGGGAGGGCAAATATACAGTACTTTCTATTCTCATCCATTTTCTTGTATACTGTACGTCTGTTTTATGTGCCTACCGTCTCCTTTTCTCACCTGTTTTGTTTTCTTCTTCAGTCCCTCTCATCATGTCTCCCGGGAACTCTGCATTACCCGTCAGAATGTTGAGATGGGAGGGAAGTCCCTCCAAAAGCACAGCTGCCCCCACACTGTCGAGCCCGGATCCTCCAAGGGAATTCCCAGCTGAAACAATGGGCAGCTTACCAGCATAAACAATAGACTTATCCATGCCAGCCAGTGGGAAGAGACGGGCAAAGGAGGCCAGAGGAGTACAAATACAGTACCAGAAACAGAACCATACAGAGTGGGCTCAACCTATTGAGACAGGGAGGGTTTGAGGATATGGTGTCTATTCCTGAAATGCAATTGCACATTTACTGTAGGAGGTTGTTGCTTGTACAGTTTTTCTCCCCCATGGAACTCAGTAGAGCTCTCTTATTAACTAAATTCACCCTGACCGAGGCCCAATATACTGCTGATTAAACAACAAAGGGACCGCAGTTCACCCAGCCCAAAGTGTCGCCGCAACAGTCAAAATCCCAAGGCTGGACGATTTTACATACAATTACGAGAGACATGTCAGAGCGTTTCTAATATTGTCCTTCTGATATAAAAAGATGGGGTGGTCCTGCAAATTCAAATCCACTTACCGGCAGACACAGACTGGTACCTCTACCTTAATGGCTGTTTACAAGATAAAGAAGAGGAAAAATAGCCACTTCTCCCTGCTCGAGACAAGAAATCCTCTTATGAAATTAGGCTGATAAAAAGGCCTTGTGACGGTGGCCATTTTTCCCTGTGTCAAGACAACCTTGCCGCTGAGCATTATTAATGGTTTCCTAGCGGCATGTCATTTTTCTCCATCTCCAATCCCCACCCGGCAACACCGCACCACCCCAGGTTTCCACCCGGCAACACCACACCACCTCAGGTTTCCACCGTCTCTCCGGCTTCCTCACACAACAGTAGAGACACAAGCCTAATATGGACACTGTACGATTGAGTTAACGCAACACTCCTGCTACACACGTGTATCTGTGGTAACACCTCCGGGGGTCTTAAACACACACTGTGGCCCAGGGGATCGGTCCCATTGGTTCCTGGTTGCCTTTGGAGGAGGCTGAGAGGAAAAACGAGGTGGAGTTGAAACAAATAGCGGCGTCTGGAGAGACGTGTGGCCTTCACTTAAACAGAGCTATAAATCAGCGAGCTGACATGGAGAAAGCGAAGCAGGGAGCAAGGGAAGGATAGAGAGAAAAAAGATAGAGGTGGAGAGAGAGGAGGAATGGAAGGAGGGAGGGAAAGTTTAGGAAGCCAACAACACAACACTGCCAAAGCTTATCCTCGCCAACCTTTCCAGTTAACTCCTTATACCCTTTTGCTTTCCAGTGTGTATGACTGTTGTTTTTATATTTATCTTTGGACGTTTTCTTTTTTCCTAACCAGTGAGGATCAAGGATGTGATACCTGTAGAATGAAATTCACATATAGTGGATATAAAAAGTCAACACACCCCTGTTAAAATGGCAGGTGGCTGTGGTATACATTTTTTTTACAAAGATAAATCATGTTAGAAAAGGTTTCACCTTTAAGGTGACCTATAACATGAACAATTCCACTGAAAAACAAACAAAAATCTTTGAGAGGGAAACATTTTAAATTAAAAACAATAACCTGGAACTGTTGGAACTGTTCATAATTCCCTCCACCCTGACTAAGGCCCGGTTTCAGCTGAAGAAAAACAGCCCCAAAGCATAATGCTGCCACCACCATGCTTCACTGTCTGTATAGTGTTCTTTGGGTGATGTGCAGTCTTGTTTTTGCACCAAACATACCTTTAGGAATAATGGCCAAAAAGTTCAACGTTGGGTTCATCAGACCATAACACATATTCCCAAGTGCTTTTGGGAGACATTATGTTTGTTCTTGGAAACTTCAGCTGGGCTTAGATGTTTTTCTTTGTAAGAAAGGGCTTCCGTCTTGCCACCCTATACCATAGCCCATTCATATGAAGAATACGGGAGATTGTTGTCACATGTAGCACACAGCCAGTACTTGCCAGAAATTCCTGCAGTTCCTTAAATGTTGCTTTAGGCCTCTTGGAAGCCTCCCTGACCAGTTTTCTTCTTGTCTTTTCATCAATTTTGGAGGGATGTCCAGTTCTTGGTAATGTCTCTGTTGTACCATATTTTCTCCACTTGATGATGACTGTCCTCACTGTGTTCCATGGTATATCTAATGCTTTGGAAATTATTTTGTAACAGCTCTCTGCAGACCATGGCTCTTGCTCTGAGATGCAACTTAGAAAATGTCAGGAAAATTTAAAAACTAGAACAGCTTTATTTGTGATTAATCAGAGTCACATTAAATGAGGGCAGGTGTGTAATGACATCTATTTAACATGAGTTTGAATGCGATTGGTTAATTCTGAACACAGCCACGTCCCCAGTAATATGGGACACTTATGCAACACTCATGCAACCAGTTTATTCTAAGGATTTTATATAATTTTTTTTCCTGCTCGAAGGTTTCAGTTAGTTTTTCAATTGAATTGTAAACATCATAGGTCACATTAAAAGTGAACAAAGTTCTGACATCACTTATCTTTGTCTAATTCTTTAACATCACAAAAACCTGGCATTTTAGTGGTATGTAGACTTTTTATATCCACTGTAATTTTTCCTTTTGCGGTGAATTAGGCCCCCATTATTATCGACATTACAGTGTGTCTGGGGAGGGTGTTGTAGGGGAGAGGGTGTGGCAGGGGTAGGCGGCCAGCGGGTGAAGATGATGCATGTGACCGAGTTGTGCGCACTCAGTGCACAACCGCATTCATATTCACGTGTGCACGTCTGTCTGTGCGGGTTCTCACTTACCCTCGTGGGTTCGAACTGCTGAGAATTTTTTTATATAGGTGTAGACATGCGTGTGTGTGTGTGGGTACGTGTGTGAGTGGATGTTTGTGTGAGCGTGTGTGTGTGTGGGTACGTGTGTGAGTGGATGTTTGTGTGAGCGTGTGTGTGTGTGGGTACGTGTGTGAGTGGATGTTTGTGTGAGCGTGTGTGTGTGTGGGTACGTGTGTGAGTGG
>JACXGJ010002089.1:0-71088 GCA_016801105.1 Esox niger | reverse complement strand
AACACGCAAAGACAGGGGGAACAGAGGATACATATATACTTGGAATGGTAATGACTAGATGAGAAACAGGTGCGCTAAACAGGACAACAGGTGCAATGGATTGATGACGGGCGGTGGTGTTAGAAGGCCGGTGACATCGAGCGCTGAGGTCCGCCTCCTGCAGGGGGAGGATGAGCTGCAGATGGCGTAGTTGTCACAGAGAGGCAAATCTTGTCTAACTTATGGAGGAGCTTTATACCACCTAATGATTACATTGACATAGTCTAGGATTTTCAGGATGGCCATTTTAACAAGAGTATACTCAAAAGCATGTTTGAACAGTGTCTTTTTACAGAACAAGAAACCAATTACTTAGACTGGATTTAACGTTGGATTGCATGTGAGCAAGGTGGGTATTCAATTATACTGATTAATTTTCATTATTATTTTGGCTTTATTATTTTCATAAATTAGCACAAAATGATTGATGGCAAAACATTTCTATGTTGCTAGCTAAATAAAACTAGGCAAATGTAATTCATTTAAAGTTTTAGTTCTGTCATTTGAATGCCAGATATCCAGCTTCTTATAACCTGCCATGAGGAGACTGATGTAAATTTAGTCTGGTGCTGGTTTGATGACAAAAAAAACAATCTGATTCATGTAGAATTTTTTTTGTATACTTTTAATGGAAAACAAATGAAAAGATATCTTTAAACATGAAGGAACATTGTCCATTTGTAAACTCCTTGTTGCGATGCACATACTGTGGTCTTTCACCAGCTACTCAAAGGATTTTATAATGCCTGATGTGTGTAGTCACTTTGGTTTGTTTGTGTACTGGAACAATGGTGAACATCTTTGAGCAGGTGAGACAACGCTACTGGGATATAGACATGAAATATGTCTGTACACACTTCCCCTATTATGGTTCCTGAATGATTGGTGTCCTGGTGATGTCAAAATGCATACACCCACATCCAAATGTATGTTGAATTGGCTCATGTATAAAAAAAACACGTTATTATTGGGATTAATGGAGACATGCTGAGCTGGTCTGTAGGTGACCTCTGACCTCTGTGTGTTTCTCTGTGAAGACGTGAAGATGTGGGAAGGGGAAAGGAACTCTAATTGGCAAAATAATCGACTCATCTGCTCTGGTAAAAACATGTATTACTAGGGGTCTGGAGATAGTTAGGTGAACTGAGGTGTAAAAGAATGGGAGTGGGAAGGGAGAAAAAAAGGAAAGACATTTTGAGTGATGGGATTCATCCATCTGATACTAGGACTGATAAAGTAGTGTAACTTTCAGCATATCCATTTTCCCCAAACGTTCAGCATACATCTTACATGACAGGCATTACATATACACTTTGTATTTAGTTTCTTACCACCCTTTTCACTTCCAAAACATATTGTAGTTAATGAGCAAGTTGCAAAAAAGGCAGGACCCTTTACAGTAGTTACAATTTTCCATTAGAGATTGATGTTGGAATTTTATTTTGCATACCAAATGAACAACATTGTAATTATGTGATTTTTAACCATATTTTACAAACGTTTCAACTGAATGTGAAAAATATGCATTATCGTTCAAAAGTTTGGGGTCAATTAGAAACGTCCTTGTTTTCCTTGAGTATATACATGAGATTGAATAGGAAATATTGAAAAATAAATAGGAAGAATAGTCATTGACATGATTTTTAATTGAAATAATATTTTTGTCCTTCAAACTTTCATCAAAGAATACTCCATTTGCAGCAATTACATCCTTGCGGACTGTTGGCAGCTGTCCATTTGTTAAGGAAATCTGAAGAGATTTCACTCTAGTGCTTCCTGAACACCTCCCACAAGTTGAACTGGCATGATGGGCACTTCTTAAGTACCATGCAGTCAGGCTGCTCCAACAACTGCTCAATAGAGTTGAGTTCTGGTGACTGTGTTGGCCCCTCCATTAGGGAAAGAATATCAGCTGACTACTTCTTCCCTAAATAGTTCCTGCATAGTTTGGCGCTGTGCTTCGGGTCATTGTCCTATTGTAGGAGGATATTGGCTTCAATCAAGTGCTGCCACAGGGCATGGAATGAAGTTGCAAAATGGAGTGATAGAAGGGTTTTCTAATAATCAATGACCCTTTATAGACTTGGATTAGCAAACACAACGTGCCATTGGAACACAAAACTGATGGTTGCTGGTTATTTTGTATGCCTATGTAGATATTCTATTGAAAATCTGCTGTTCCCAGTTACAGTATTAATTTACAACATTTTTAATTTCTACACTATATTTTAGATTAATGGTATGGAAAACCAGAAGCAATCAAGAAAGTTTATTTATAGAGCACAATCCATACATAGTAGCAATTCAATGTGCTTTATAGTGAAAATAGAAATAATGCAATAGAATCAGAAAATGTCTATGTGACCCCAAAACTTTTAACAGTTCTGCAAAAACATTACAGGAACATTTAAATCATACATTGGGTCTCGATGAAGGAAACATTAAAAATCTTTCCTGCACATTTGTGTCATTCATTGAGATCAAAATTACGGTCAATGGAAACAAAATCACCAACCAATTGAGGGCTGGATTCAAACTCACACCGAAAATCAAAGTAAACAATTGAAATCCCAGGCTGTTCCAACTTGCCTTAATTTCATCACGGCAACTTATAATGTGACTCAAGTGTGTATGGCCCCCATGTATGTGCTCCTGACAATGTCTGGACATGCTCCTGATGAGATGGCGGATGGTGTCCTGGGGGATCTCCTCCCAGACCTGGATCAGGGCATCAGTGAGCTCCTTGACAGTCTGTGGCGCTACTTGATGGAGTCGATTGCGCCGATACAAAATATCCCAGATGTTCTCAGTTGCATTCTGTCCTGGAGAATGTGAGGGCCAGTCAATTGCATCAATGCCTTCATCATCCAGGCAATGCCTGCACACTCTGGCCACATGAGGCCGGGCATTGTCCTGCACCAGGAGGAACCCAGGGCCCACTGCACCAGCATAAAATCAGATGATGAGTTGGAGGATTTCATCCTGTTACGGAACAGCAGTCAGGGGACCATTGGCTAGCACATGGAGGTCTGTGCGACCCTCCAAGGATATGCCTCCTCAGATCATCACTGAACCACTTCCAAACCAGTCATACTGGATGATGTTGCAGGCTGCATAATGTTCACCATGGCGTCTCCAGACTATTTCAATCAGTGTAAACCTGCTCTCATATGTGAAGAGAACAGGATGCCAGTGGCGGACCTGCCAATACTGGTGTTCTCTGTCGAATGCCAAACAAGCTGAGTTGTGAGCACAGGTCCCTCTAGAGGACGTCCGGCCCCCATGCCACCCTCAAGGAGTCTTTTTCTGACAGTTTGGTCAGAAACATGCACACTAGTAGCATGTTGGTCATTTTGTAGGGCTCTAACAGTGCTCCTCCTGTTACTCCTCACACAAAGGAGCAGATACTCGTCCTGCTGCTGGATTGATGCCTTCATATGGCCCTGTCCAACTCTTCTAGTGTAACAGCCCATTTCCTGGTATCTCCTCCATCCCCTTCAGATTGTCCTGGAAGACACAACAAACCTTGCGACAGCACATATGGATCATCCCGGAGGAACTGGACTACCTGTGCTAATGGGCTGCATAGTGACAAGGAAATGCAAAACTACGGGAAGGATATGGAGAGTCGGTACCTGCAAAACCAGGGGGTTGTCTGTCACTTTCATTTGCACCAAAATGGGTTAAATTGATTCACAATTACTTATGCCTCCTGACTCGACAGATTGATATCCCTGAAGTTTAACTGACTTGGTGTTATACTGATATGATTACGTGTTTCCTTCATTTTCTGAGCAGTGTGAAACAGAACACCAATGAAAGTAACTATAGAGCTTTGCAAAAGTATTCAGACCCCTGACCAATGCTGTCATACTGAATTACAAATGTAACATTAGAAATGTCCTTTCGGTTCGATAATTTTATTTGAAACACTATCTCTCACAGTGCTTCTAAAATCAATTGTTCATCTTTTCTGTAGTGGTAGGATACACGCACACAGTATGATGCTTCCCCTTCTGCATGTGGTCAGATACAACGACATGGTCCAGCTATAAACCTAAAAGTCAGAAATATTTGGAACACGTGTACATTTGATCTTTTGTTTGCTATAAAATGCAACTTGCACATATGAATAAAATGTTTTGTTGCAAAAAATAGAGCCCTGTGCCAAGAGTGACTTCTTGCCAGTCCGGAGAATTCTAACCTTAACATCCAGCCAAAGGGCACAGCAGCCACTTTGGCTGATATGAATTCATTTCTTGTGAAGGCATTAAGGTCACACGCTGCCGAAACATTCCATTCCTGGTCCACTACTTACATGGCAGTAGTCTGTAGATCATTTGGTGGAGCATGGCAAAAGCAACTGGAGATTTCCTCAGTGGCTTTTGTCTGTGCTATCACAGACACCGTAATGGTACAGTTTCAAAACGTGTGTCCTCTGTATTTTTGTACCTCTGTTGTGTGAATTCCTTGTGAGCATTTTGGTGTGGACAATTATGATTTTTCTGGCACTGTGAAGAGTCACTATTGCAGGAACACGTACCGTGTCTCTTTCATTTGGACAGAATGCACATCATCACGTACAGTACATTCCAGTGAACATATAGCATATTCCCAAAACCAAACATTTACTTTTCTTCTTCTACTCAATCATCAACAGTGACAACATTTTTACCCTGCACAAAATAACTCACCATACAGTCATGTTGGAGG
The DNA here is from genome assembly GCA_016801105.1 of Esox niger. Taxonomy (NCBI): domain Eukaryota; kingdom Metazoa; phylum Chordata; class Actinopteri; order Esociformes; family Esocidae; genus Esox; species Esox niger. Next base: position 66,336 of record JACXGJ010002089.1, on the reverse strand, counting down.
GAAGTGTAACAGATGCATACTTCATCTTTAACTATTTAACAAACAAACATTTTCAGACTTTATAGTTAAAAAAAAACATACTTCACAAATGTCCAATATATACAAAATCACAAATGTCGTTTCTGTTGGGTCCTCCAAATCTTTGGACAATCTAACAGGATTGGCAGAGGATCTCTCCCTAGCCGTTGGGAAGCATGTGATTTGGTATGTATCAAACCACTACTATGACGGCTAGGATGCCAGCCAACATCCCTCTGTAGATCCAACATGCTGCTACTACATCGATACATGTAATAAAGGGGTTGGGGTTTACATCACACGCAGTGGATTTTTAATCTCAATCGCTCACCAGCCAAGCAACATCTGTTTTAAAACACGGGATAATATTTCCTGTTTCGACTCAAAGACAACCCCCATTCGGAAAACATTCATACGCATACATTGTGCAGTATTTTCAAATTCATAAGAATTAAAATATTCTGAATAAAATGTAGCAAACAGAGGAGCAGCCAGAACCATGAAAACACATCAGATTTATTCCCCCCGTCTTGTTTACTGGTTCACGGAACACTGGATGCAAACAGAATGCAAATGCATTTGATTGAATCAGGTGATGCAGAGGTAATTGTATTTGGAGAAATGTCCAAGATTTTTTTTTTATCATTATCAGTAGGGGGTTTTCTTTATGAAATCCATCTTAAACAAAAGCTATCATCGCTCCAAAGGCTTGTGATCTTCCTTTGTCACTTGCGGATGTGGATGCGTCTTTAATTTCCTTTCAATTAAAAGTAAATATGCAGTTTTATTTTTCCTCACTGTGAAATCTAAACAAGAGGAGTCAACATGAGCAGACAGGTGAGGAATATTCATTTTTTTTTTTTTGGGTCTGATTCAACAGGCGCTGCTTGTTTCTCTCAGTGTTTGTTCACCCAGTCACATCCAAGACTGTGGAATCTGGATACTTTATGTAGCTTGTTAGTCACTAGGTTTAAAAACAAACTAACAAAAACGACATCACTATCATATGTAGTTTAATTGGTTTGCTGAGTTTTAACTTGTTGAAAATTCAAGATAGCTAAAATTGTTCTAAATATGTAAAAAAGGTATGAATAAAGCTATTCAACACCCCAACCCCGGGCAAAACAACATGTTTGCATTTTCAGGACTAAATAGGTTTAATTGGTTCACTAAGAAGGCTTGTCCTATGGAAAGCCAAATGTCTCATAATATTCACAGAGGATGATACCCAGCAACCCTGCAATCCCAACAGCAATTAGAAGTCTGGCCTTATGTTCTTTCTGGTTATGTTTTAAAACATCCCCAACTCTTCATGTTTGTATTGTATCATTTTAAATCTAAACGCATCTAAGGTCAGTAGTAAGAAAAAACAACAACACTTGCATAGTGGAAACCCACAGAAATCCCACAGGGAAGGAGGGGCCACAACCTCTCATCTTTGTCTATTTCTTTTATTACATAAATAATTCTGACAGTAAAGTGTTTGTGGCCAAAACTCTGAAACTGCGGGGGCCCAGACATGCTGCAACCACGCTATTCAATTTTCTAATTTCACATCAGGAAAGACACCAGTTCAGCTTAAGTAATACTGAGTCAAGGGCCTGATTTAATTTCCGTGATGTCATTACATGGTCACATTTCAATGTGTAATATTATATACATTTAAGCTTTCCCTGCCCAAGCTCTACTCTTTAAGCTCCTCTGTTTCTCCGTGCGCTTCACATGATGGATGGCCTTATCCTTTCCAAATGTTTTATTGCTTTTGTCATTAGCAGTGGTGGCAGAGACAGTACTGTCATGTACTGTGCAAATCTGGGGCAACAAAATGAAGTTGGAATGAATCTGCAGCAGAAAGAGGCCTGGGTATTGGAGATTAGAAGTGTTGGAATGTAAAATGTATGAACGAGAACAGATACGATGCACCAGCTCCTAGAAATGTATGCATCTTGGAGAATCTGAATACACATATCTTACCAAGATTGCTCTGAGTGGCCTGTGACCTTTGGCATGTCACTCTTTTCAAAACATCACTTCTTCCGAAGCAGAGTTTATGTAATGTGTGAACGCATCACTTGACACGCAAACAGGGAAAATCAAAACAATGTGTTTTTTCCAACTCAAACTTACTCCACACTCATTTGTGGGCTGCTGAAAGGACAAGATGAAGGTGGGGAGAAGGATAGAACGAGTGAAGATCGAATGAGAAACAGAAGAAGAGAGAGGAAGAATATGAGGATTTGGTCGTGGGAAACCCTTAGCAAGCACAATGCTCCATAATTGCTAGGAACCGACTGCATTTTTGGAGGGACTGTCTTTTGGATCGTCTGCCACCTTTTCTTCTGATTCTCTTTCAGTTGAAGTGGCTGTGTAGCCCAAGGTGAGCTAGCGTGCAAGTGAAGCGTCTCGCTCTTTGGTGTTTTTTGTTTTGTTTTTTTGACCCTGCACTGTCAGAAGAATTTTAAATAACAGATTTCAGCGTCCTGGTTGTTTTCAGCAAGGCCTCATGTAAAATGGATAGGGGTGGCACATTTATTGAAGTTTGATTTAAAGTCTGGGGCAAAAAAAGTGATTGTCATAAATTATTTTACTCATATCCAACCCTGCAATGTATGTTGGATTGTTAAATAATGTATTACCTGGCGCATAATTAGGACAACACCATTCTTTTTACTGCTTCAAGGAAACTATGGGTGTTACTTTATTCTTTTTTAATGGATGCAGAGGACACCTGATTGATCTCAAGAAAACATTACCCCTCTGTAAACAGCCAGTGTTTTAAATTCATGTTTCACTCTAAATGATATAGGTTATCATTTGGATGCTCATTATCATTTAGACACAAAATAACCGAGGGTAATGTGTCCTAGAACACAAGCCACCAGCGTAATGTTTTTCCCAATAATGTACATGTATATTTGTTTTCAGAGAGTGATTATTACCATCCAGAATGCACGCTGTTTGATTGTAATGCAATGTGACAAAATGCAAAGTGCTGTAAAGAAAGGCCAAAAATGTATGTGTTTTTTCTCTCTGCTGAAGATAACACCTTTTGAGGAATTGCCTAGAAGCATTAATAACCAGACAGGATGTATGGGTAATCTTCAGCTTTGAGCCATTACGCTACATTTATCTGTGACCCACACACTTTATGGTATTACACTTAAAGTCCATGAAAGTGTGTTTAGACAAAGATGAAGGCATTACCTGCACAGAAACCCCGAGTGCTATTAGAGGCTTAGCCCTCGCGATGTGAACTGGATATTAAATATCCTTTATCTTAAATTTCTCTCAGCCTCGGGTAAGCTGATATCTCACTCCGCCTTGCCTTATATTGCTATTGCTGTAATAAATACATTGCTATCAATGGGGTGAGTTTGTCCCAGTCTGAAAAGATTACAGGAGCCATGCTTCCTTTTATAAAATATGAGGGCTGTATCTAGATGCATAAAGAGCAGTGATAAGTAAATAGGGTGTGAGTGACGCTCGTCTTAGTGACACAGTGAATCGTCTAACCAGAAGAATGAGGGGGCAGTGCAGACCGCGTGGTTCTCCCCGGGGATCACCCTCACCTGTACATGATCCTCCCGCACTTGCCGTCAGTCTCGCTACTTTCATTACTTTTCAAGGCCAATACCGTGGGCTTGCTAGGGAGCTCGCTTTAGCCGTAGCATCCTCCCCTGGGCATGGATGGAGGCTGATGAGATTAACCTATGGAGGCCCCCCCATTACGCTCTCTAAATTACAGACATCGAAGGAAAAGTCATATAAGGGTTGCAATCTATTTAAAATCCTTTCCTTTGGGTGAAGAACGGGAAATTTGCTCAAACCCTCCCCTTCTGTCCTTTCATAGCTCATTGTCCCCCCTAGAGTTTTCCCATTACCTTAAGGCTTCGCCCTGCTGAAACCCCCCAGGAGGGGGGAGGGGTCATAGATGCCACAAACACATTATTCTTCATTTTCAATCATAGTAGGCTCATATATCCTTGCAGGGCTGGCATTGTTTGCGATGCTGATAATAGCCTACAGTACTGTATGGGGTATCCTGTGACTGCAGACATCAATAGTGCATTATAAATATAGTGAAATGTCTCAATCCCTACTCAGTCAGTTGATCCAACATGTGTTCATGTCAATGTCAGCTGGCTGTGCACACATAACCAAGTTGTGGTTGGATGCCCATTTGGGATCAGTACATACATTTTAAAATGGAAATTACTGAAAAGGAAATTACTCATGTATAGGACAGAGACAGCGATTTGCTGCTTGTTCCATATAATTATGTGTTGGCCTTTTTTTCCATAGCTCCTCCATAAGAGACCTGTCACTTGTGGAGTGTTAGGCTACTTGTTCTATAGCTCCTCCCATAATTATCTATAGACCAACCATGTAGTAGCTCCTCCCATAATTATCTATAGACCAACCATGTAGTAGCTCCTACCATAATAATGTGGACAAAGACCCACACAATGCAAGCATTCGCTTCAGCGTAACTAACAAACGGTCGAACATGCATAATAAAGCGGTATGGTGGTTGTGATGGAATATGGAAAACCGGCTCATAACTTCCTGGTTATGAATAGCCCTCCACAAAAGGTCATGGCGATGACAACAGTGTGATGGATGTCACCAACGTCCAATTAAATTCTTCTAAAAAAGGAGCCTCAGTGCTGTTCTGAGTTGCTTATTAAATATAAACCAGCTAAATCAAAAGTGGCCTCTATGCTTATTGTACACTGGACAAGCAAGAGTGTATCTTTGAATTATTCATGGTGTTGATGAGAGAGGTCAATAACAGAACCAGTCCTCGTTATGAATGTTTGTTGCCCAGCGCAAAGGTCACTCAACAACTTCTCGGACGCCTCTAACTTTTTTTTCTGTCGGAATAAATAGTGAAGAGCAAACTATAATGCTCCTGTGTTTTGTGGTACGCAAATATTTGCTATTCAGTTGCTAGAGGTTCTGATGCACAGCTTCCTTATTCTACCGTCTATTTCTCAGTTTCTCTCTCTCACACACACAGGCTTCTTTGAGGAAATTGGAACTGACAATCCACACCTGAATTTGAGGAAATCCATCTTTGTTTGAATATATGTCTGGCCATTGAAATAAAACATTTACATAGTAGCAGTATACACAAGCTGATCAGGCCAAAGGGGAGGTCATTCTGTTGACCAAATGATTCAGAGACAAATGGCCGAAGCAATGGAAAAATATTTTCATCCCTGTCTCAAATATTTTACATTTAAAGCAAATGCCAACAAGCATATAAAGCATATAGCTGTATTAATAAAAACAAATACCACCATGAAAATAACAAAACCCCTCCTGCTACCACACTCTCTCCCTAGAAGACACATGCAGCCTGCCCTGCCATCATGCTTCATTCCTCACCCGCCCCTGCCAAGCATCACCTTTCCTGTCCTGTCACGATTTTTACTCTCTGATGCGTTATTTAATTGAGGGAAACCATTTTTTGCCCTTCTTATATATATATATATATTATATATATATATATATATATATATATATATATATATATATATATATATATATATATACTTTTTTTCTGAAATAAGACTATAAAAGTTGAAATGCTGTTGGGCTTTGGCCAGTCAGCCCAGAGCATAATCATTAACTGGCCATGGTCTATCTGAGCCCTCAGGTCAGTTTAGAGGATCCCAAAGATTCCAGACTAGTAGTTAGGATATATGGCAAACCTGTGGAGGAGACTGCATGAGACTGACATTGATAGGAGATGACAACTAAATTTCTCTTCAAGTGAAGATGAGAGAATTACTCCCAAATGCATGCACAGATGACGTACCTCAAAAATCCACCCAGATACAATTGCAATATAACCGTAAATAGTATAGTATAGCTTAGTATAGTTTAGGCTTACTATAACGTAGCTACTAAATGTTGTATGTGGCCAGCAACATTTTTGTCTATTCTGACCCAAAAAAGCATGCATACTTCGAAAATCTACCCGAAATGGTCGCAAAATAACCACAGTTTGATTTTAGACTTACTATAATGTAGATAGTGAAGGTTATAGCCAGCAAAGATTTTGTCTGTCCGGGACGAATCCAAATGCATACTTTATTTTCATTGCGAGGAGATTTAATTGCGGGACCTACGGTTTGCATGTCCGCTTCTAACAACTACGCTATATAACAAGATAAGTCACTCACTCACTGTCACTAAGAGATATTCACTCTTCTTGGGTGGTTCCGCTTACACGGGCCGGCAAAATTGTTTTTTTCTTAAAAAAGTAACCATTCTCCAAGTCCCGCCATATGTAGTTCAGTGTCCAGTTCTGCCTCTCAAATAGTTTTACATAGTAAATAGTATTGTTTTGCTATTAAGATCCTTAAGTAGCTGTCATGCTCAGAAGAGATCTTAAATGGTAAAGGGCTTAGGTTTAATGGTCTTGTATTATGAAAGACAACACATTTATTTCACATTATTCTGTATCCAGAAAAGGTACAAAATATATTAGTATTGAGTGTTTGTGATACTTTGAGGGTCAGTCATGTGGACATTGTCATGTGCAATGTCTATGTACTGCTTTAAGACACTGTATCTGATTGGGCATGAGGTTTGATGTAATGTGATCGATGACAAAGCACAACCCTGTCTCTCCCCAAAAAAGGCCACAGTGATTGTTTGGTGAGCATTTTAGCATTTAGCAATATAAAATGCCTGTAGGAACACAAACAATTAAGGCCATTAGAATTTGTTAACAGCCTCTCTGCATCAAGAGATATTACAAGATCTAAGAGATGCTTGAGTACATGTTTTTGTTAAGGATGAAGTCAGTCTTATGTGGATGGAAAAGATTGCTCAATGCTGGTATTATTTAAGAGAGGTTTCTTTGACCCCACCTCCTCTGTAATTTTTCCTCTACTAAGTATACATGTAAAAATGGCCTCATATAAGACCTGGGATATTGCAACTATTTTGTGTTTTAATTATATCTTTAATTTCTCAGAGAAAGATTTCCTCATTCGGGAAGTCAGAATCCATTTGATTCAAGGCAGGGAGATTAGACTCCTTCAAAATGTTTAGCATGTTAAAAGGATTAGCCTCCCGCTTTAGTTGTATACAGGGACTCTGATGTAATCTAACATTAATGTCAATGGGAGATAAAGTAACAGACTTGATTTTCTGGATCATGTGATTGCTCAAAATATATATTTCTTATTTTCTATAGAGATGTATCAATGCGATAATACCTTAATAACTGCTAAAGCAGTACAACTTTATTTGTAAAAAGTATGTTTGTAAGCCTTACAAAAGTATGTTTGTAATTATTCTTACATTTACTAATGTTACAGTAATAAGCTCATTGTAAACAGTATTTTATCATGTTATACGCACATAAATTATGTATTCAGGAGTAATGGGACTATTTAGTTTGACAGTTCATTGATCATACTGTATATACACACTATATCTAATAAAACACACATTATATAGATTTTTTAGCATTTTATCTTAAGATTGTTTCACAATGGCATTCATATTAAAGGAAAATTTCAATTTCACTACTATTTCCTGCTTTGTTAGGGGTATTTGGGTATTAAGCCTGTTCTGTGTATTTGCTATCTTACTGTTACATGGGGCATCTTATTTTTCTGCCATTGCTATAATATTAGGTATGATACGCTCTTTAAATCTGGATCAGGGAATACATTTTATGTTTTTGCTTGTTTTTGGGTGGTTTTTGTATCTGTATATGCAGTGAGGCTGACGGAGGGGCAACCGGTAATGTTTTCCGGGGCCCAGGCCTCGGGGGGGTCTATTTGGTTGGCTTGAATATAATTCTTTATTAGTCAGTCAATCCTGGTGTTTCGTACTACCTAGCTAAAACCTTAAACAATACCATTTTATGAACTGTTTTATGAACAGTAACATCATTGCTATTTATAAAAATGTTTGGCCCGTGATTTGGGTCCTAAACGTTCAATTTTGTCCCGGGCCCTGGGTTTCCTGTTGGTGTCCCTGTGTATACGCACTTGGGGGCAACACCTGTTCTTGAAGAGGCTTCATGAAATTACTTTGGTAGATTGATTTACATTCATAGAAAACTGCCATCATGCACATTCTAAATAGTGTAGAAAACTATCATCAAGCACCATCTAAATCAGGCCTGGGCAACTGGCGGCACACGGGCCACATGTGGCTCCCACCCCATCTTTTTGCAGCCCTCGGATTTAAAAAACAGTAAATATATTTTCACAATTGTTTTTAATCATGTTTGACCTCAAATTTGTTGTAAAGTTAGTATTGGAACCAACAAAATCTATGCTGGTAACAAAACATGAAATAGACCTGACCTTTTAGGAGACTGCATGAGACTGACATTGATAGAGACGACAACTAACTTTCTCTTCAAGTGAAAAGACGTGAGTATTACTAGGAAAACGGCACATTGTTCAATATTAAATAATTGCCCAGATATATGTGAATTAGCATCAGACCTAGTTTACTTTTAATGTATTTGTTAATAAATTAATCTTCCGCCCCCTGATGTTATTCCAAGTTATATGCGGCCCACTTATGACCAGTACATAATATCTGTGACTCCCACCCCCATCCAGGCTGCACATCCCCAGTGTAGTGTATTTCCAATTGTTTTCTTGGTGACTACGGTACCAGCTGCCTTCAGATCATTTACAAGATCTTCCCATGTAGTTCTGGGCTGATTCCTCCCCATTCTCATGATCATTACAACTCCATGAGGTGAGATCTTGCATAGAGCCCCAGACCGAGGGAGATTGACAGTTTGTGTTTTCTTCCATTTGCAAAAAATCGCACCAACTGTTGTCATCTTCTCACCAAGCTGCTTGACGATGGTATTGTAGCCCATTCCAGCCTTGTATAGGTCTACAATCATGTCCCTGACATCCTTGGACAGCTCTTTGGTCTTCACCATTGTGGAGAGTTTGGAATCTGATTGATTGATTGCTTCTGTGGACAGGTGTCTTTTACACAGGTAACAAGCTGAGATTAGGAACACTCCCTTTATGAGCTCCTTATCTAATTTTGTTCAAATACTTATTTCACTCATTAAAATGATTTTTTTGTGTGTTTTTCTGGATCTTTTGTTGTTATTCTGTCTCTCAAAGTTCAAATAATCCTACCATTAATATTATAGACCGATCATTTCTTTGTCAGTGGGCAAATGTACAAAATCAGCAGGGGATCAAATGCTTTTTGCCATCACTGTAGCTATGAAGGGGCAGCTATGTGTTCATTCGGGTTGAACATTTGTTTGCTTAGAATAATGGAGGATGATTTCTGATCAAACTTTGGTTGTCCAACAAACAAGAAATTCCATTAAAACATGACAGCAACCCCGGTGATTGGTTATAGGCAAATATAAAAATTATTTCGTTGAAATGGCAAATTGCTTCCCAAGCCTGAATTGCAAAGCTCAGCTCAGACTTCCGCTGCACATCGTTAGTCGATGCTAGGGGTGGGCTGATCGATCCCAAAATATCGATACTACAGATATTATGGCCCAATCCCAATGTCCTCCTTAAACCCTAAGCCCTGAACCCTCACAGGCTTAACTGAAATTACCTGATAAGTGATTGAGTGCAAGAGGCTGCAAGGGCTCAAAATGCTATATATATATAATGGGACAGCACTGGACATCATCATGTTACCTTGAAAACATTGAAATATGTTGCACACTATTGTGGGTTTGGGATTTTTTATTTAAATTGTTTTACTTTCTTTGCAGACAAGGCACTTAAAAGACATAGTCCCTTATTTATGTCTTGCAGGCTCTTGCCCAAAAAATTAAAGAGAAGTAAATGTCAATAATAATCTATATTTGTCAATAATCAATGTACTCTTTTTGATAAAAACAGCATTGTTAAGCAAAAACTTAAATAAATAGTTGAATAAACTGTGTGCAGTAAGGTGATTACAATCCTCTGATTTCATGTGTTCAATGTGCCATCTTATATCCTTGTTAATGTGGTGTAGTATATCGTTCTTCTCGGGTTTACCGGGATTTTTTCTCTCGCTTCTGGGCTTCCACTGACAACCCCTGTGTTTCACGTAACAGCGCTATGAACTGTGGGCAATGGGCTAACTACACAAGCGCTTCCGCATTCTCCTTAATACTGCTCCTGCATTTCCGGTTGTGCAGCTCCGTTATTAAAATAATGGCGCTTTTTTTTACTCATGGTGTATACAAGTGTTGCCTAAAATGAACATGAACTATGTTAATTGTATTTGCGAGATGATTTGCAACGCTCCAGCTAGCCAGTTGGAGGATTTAAGATGTATGCATTGACATACATAAACGATTATGAAGGTACTCATTTTCATGAAATGACATGTCCAGTGAAGCTGGTTTGAGGACAGCACAGTTAGTCATGATCCAGAGTAATGCTGAATATCAAATCGCATACTACATACTACAAATACGTACTTCGCGGATGACGTGAAGTACGTACTGTATGTAGTAAGCTAGTATGCCAGCATTGGGATCAATTGGGACATGCTACCTTGTGATAAAATTAGGTGTCAACATTAGATCATTTTGAATATTTGGACAAGTTTGAATATTTCTCTAGACACAACTAAGCATTGTGTTAAAGTGACTAACGTTTCTTATTAGGTTTTATTCCACAACACATAAGATCTATGAGCTGTATGACTTATAGCCACAGGCCATTTTAATGGCTTATACTTGGAGTAGTCAGAATTGAGCTAGACCGCCTAAGCTAATTCATTTCATGCCACAACAACAGATACATTTTTCCTTTATCTGTCAAGGCACTGATACAATAACTGTCAATGTAGGTGACAATAGCTGACCTTTTCATCAAGTGAAAAGATAAGAGAATCGTGAAAAAACCTCATTTTTAACTGTGCAATTATCAGTGTGCTAAATTAGAGTTGGAGAGAAAATCTTCAGGACAGTAGATCTCAAGGAACAAAATTGGGCAGCCCTGACTTAACTGCTTTTTGGTGAAATGCCCACTGCATACTTTAGATTGGACTGTAATATAGTGAAGTATCCCAGCGTATTTGCACTAAACACAGCTTCTTCAGCTCAGCGTCAAGTGGGAAGCTATGCATACTAATAATAAAATATATTTTTCAGAATCTCAATCGTGTTTATTTAGCTAGCCAGACTTGTGCTGTCAGACAAATGTACACATTGTACACGCACCAGAAACAGTATTATTTTTAAAGGGAAGTACATCACCACCCTGAGTGCAAGTAGCTCATTCCCTAAGGCAAATTCTACAGAAATGTGGACTTACAAAAATGGTGCATAAATGGCTCAAAATGTCTGCGAGAGAGACCTTGCGCACTTGACGATTTGACAGTAGGACAGTGCTAAGCCCTCAGTCTGTGAGTGTGGCCATTGGGACTGGGCCTACGTAAAATTTTTGAAGATCGATTCTAGCGTCAATAGCAGGGGTCTCCAAACTATTCCACTGAGGGCCGTGTGTCTGCAGGTTTTCTCTCTCTCCTTGTACTTGATTGACTAATTAGGCTACTGATTGGTTAATATCTACCTTCACCTGGTTGTGTAGTTGTGTAGTTGTGAACTGGGGACCAATTTATAGGAAAAACCAAAAACCTGCAGACACGGCCCTCCGTGGAATAGTTTGGAGACCCCTGGTCAATAGGATCGATACCAGTTTCAGTTTCTCTTCTAAGTTGTCCCCATTTCAACAAAGAGCAGAACTGTCACTCTGTGCAAACAACGTTCTGCTGACGTGAACACAAGTGCTTACATAAAAATCTCTACCTCTGTAAAGCGCGCACCCTGACTACCCACGCCAACTGCCAATCCAACCTATAGGCCTACATTTATTGCATGCATGAATGCCATGGCTGAACATAAGGGGAGTATGGTGTGGAATATAGACTTTATTCAGACATTCAAATAGCATATTCAGCCCATTGAAACATATCTAAATTACTTATTTTAATGGAATTTAAAACAATATACCTCAAACCAGAAATATGGAAATAGATAGTCTGTCATAGGCTATTGACATAATTATTTTGTTATAGGTGACCCCCAAGAGCTCTGTATATTACAAGAAGCTCTCCTCTATTTGAAAGTACATAAGCCACTTTTAATATCGCACACCCCTGGTCAATACTACATCTGCATTTCACTTGCACATGCACCTTGCACATTCAATTAGCCTCTTTGCACATATAGAATTGCTATTGTGCTTCCATTTTTACAATTGTTACATACACATGTCTACCTTGGGGACCTCATTGCTGCCATCTCTGCATCCCGGTTGCACATGCTAGCTTACTCCATCATTTAGCCTTGATTGCACATCTAGAATGCCATTTAGAATTGCCATTTGTACCCGCACCACTATTTTCCCACTTGAAACATACACTATACTTAATACTTGTACGTTTTCTCTCCCTTCCCTCCTGTATTTGCCTTAATTGCACATTTAATATTGCCAGTTGCAGTGCATATGCCTTCATTGCACATCTTTACATTCCACTTGTAATACACATATACTTAATACTTGTAAATACTTGTGCTCTCTTCTATTGGCAGTTCTGATTAGATGCATTTCGTTTTACAGTACTTGTACTAATCTTATAATACAATTTAGAAATTAATGGGAGCTGGGCAAGTGGCATTGGTAGGTTTATCATGCCTTTTAGCAGGGAGAGCTGGTGCTGCCATCTTTGTGCCCTTAAAGGAATGTTATGTAAAGCTATGTAAGTTTCACTGAGGAAAATTTTGTAACATGTTATTTATTTGAAAAAAAGTAAGTGATTACACCCGTGATTACGCTCGAATTTATTGAAATAACTGATCCATTTCACAACATCAACAATGCAACAATCCAAAACATTAAATGAACGGGTACATTTTGTCATAAAGTTATGTTATTTTCTGGAACACAAGGTGTTGGTTATAAGTAGCCAAGTACAATATTAATTACATACATGTATTAGCTATGTCTTATATTAGCAAATTTAACGTAACTAACGTTCGCATGGCTAAATAGACAATACCGCCAAGTTTGACAACACAAAGTAAGACTTTATAACGGGCTAGCAACTAAAAAGTGCACTATGCAACTTTTACGCCACTTCTTCGGCCACCTATTGGAAGTGAGTTGAATAGCGGTTCTACACCCCATTAGGATCTGACACTGTCATTACTAACCATGAGCATTCAAACTGGTCAAAAGCAGTGTCACCTCCAACTGTTGATGCTGGAACAATGAACATTGACTTTAGTTTTAAATGGGGTTAAAGTTGATCTGTCCTTTCTATAGAATAAATAAACAGCTAAACCAATTGAATGTCATCATATGATGACTGAAAGTTATAATATATGCACTTTGACAAGTTTGCACAAGACTAAATCTAGCAAAAAGTCAATATAATCCTTCTGAGCAGCAATATTCACTTATGCATAAGGTTTGGTCAAACAACCCACAATACATATTTGTTTTTCTTAACATTCCTGAACACCAGGTGGTAACACTGTTTTACAGCAAGAAATGGAATCAAAGAGTGTCTGCTTGAACACAACTTGGCTATCTAAAGTTATCTTGTCTCAAAAACTTTGGAGAAACCTTCCTTAAAGGTACCTGCATTCATAGAAATAAAATAAACAAGAATGTTGAATGATTTTCTACGTAGTATCATTGTATCATTCTACATTCATCATCAATCTAGTAACCTACACATAGGTTTCCTTGACTATTGAGCCGACAAGTTAAATAAGGTGATGTCAACTTAGTTGTCAAGTAGAATGGTAGCCAACTCTGAATCAAGGTTCACACAAACTTCAACATCAAATGAAAAATTGGCCCTCGTTTTACTCTAAGCGTAGTCTTATGCTTGCGTTGCATCCATATATATTTTCGCTTCTGCAGCATTCATGTAGGCTACATGAACCCAAACACAACTTGCCATTGGCCTTCACCTGACACACCGTCAAAGAAATACATGCCTACAAACATCCCGGCCTTCTAGCTTTTACTTGCAACCATAGCACTGGGAATAGTCTCAGTACTGATACTCCCAGGGACTGTTTTTTAATGGTTGTTAAGGGTAATTATCGGATATTTTAAATGGAAAATGCTGCACTGGGCATCTTTTACGTTATCATATTGCTAATTAAAAAACATTCACCAGCATCACGTTATTCTGAACTAGACAAATAATTTAGTTAGCTAGTTCATCATAACATTAATGAGATACCATGTTGCTAACATTTGGTTTTTTAAAGGATTAAATTAAATTCACTAGTTCTGTTTGCTAACGTCAGTTTGCTAACTTTGTGGTCAGTAAACATTAGCTGGCTAGCTAAAATTTTGCTAGCTAAAACTAACATTAATACATTTTAAAGTACACACTGCACAATTAAGACAATGTATCTAATTGTCTAGCTTTGTGGTTAATAATGTTATTAATGTGATTACTACTGTATGTGTTCAAAATTAACAATATTCTACAGAGTAGTAAAAATACTACTCTGTAGTATGAGATCATAATACAGTAACTCATGCTAGCCAGCCTAAATAAGTCAAGGCAAGAGTGGTCATTGTATGGCCAGGGCTGCCAGACTTCATTGACTCTAAACTGTGCAATCACGAAAAAAATGCCTGAACACTATTTTTTTACACAACCCAATTTTTTATCAACCCATCTAAGCCACACACTTTCATAAAAAATACACCAGTGTAGCAACACTGTGTAAACGTCCAAATTGGGGCTCCTATGCATTCTCTGTCTTTCTTTCCCCCTTCTTAGGTGCGTCAACAGCTCTTATTGCACAGCTGTCACAAAATAAATCCCACAACCTGGTAAAGGCCAAATTGAAAATTGCAGTGAAAGAAGCTCGAAGAGTTGTCAACACTTTTGGAGAAGGGTCATGAATTTGGATTCAGCGTGTGTGGACTAAACCATATCAACAGGGACTCCTTAGCTGTCTACCAGTCATCTCTGTGACAGAGCAGTATTCATTACATTACACAGGGCTTGTGTGTTGATGATGATATGCTGTGTCAAGTCAACAGATATTTTTGGTCAACATATTTTTGCACTGAAGTCAACATACTTGCACTTCTACTATCATTAAAAAAAACAAATTCAATTTTCGCAACAATTGGTCGTTTCGTCATTAGCTTGAACTGGTCATTCAAGTGCCCCGATGCTCCTGTGAGTGATTCACAACTTCTCAAGCACCTGAGATTTAGCTTACTGAAGCTAATGCTTATTGAAGCATCACAGTCTTTTGTAAATGTTTTTAAATGTTTTACAAGGTATAGAGATATAAGCATCCTAATGAATCATATATCAATACATTACTAAGTGTTCACGGGGAATAACAATGACTATCTATGATTTGTCTAAGTTCATTAATCGCTGAAAGTAGTTGTTAGACTGTCTCACTATGCATGCAAATCTCGCTCAGAGCTGGGTTGAAATAGCGGAGCAAGCCCACTACCGTCTCTGGAGGGGATGTTACTAAAAAGATAAACCTGAAAACCTGTTACTGACATTGGTCACATAAAGTGTGTGTGGCATGTTCTGCAATTAATTGGTGTTCCCCAATTTTTTCGGTGCCCATGTAGGTCAGTTGGTTGAGCATTGTATTTGCCACACAAATACAATGCTGTGGGTTCGATACACACGGAGGGTCAGGTTGAAAATGTATGCTCTTACTACTGTAAATTGCTCTGAATGAAGGCATCAGCTAGGATGTAAAAATATAGTTGGGGAAAGTAGTGTAACCCTCTGATGCTGTACTCAAGCTACCTTGAACCTATTCTTCCTGAGTTAGAATGGTACATGCATTGAGAGACAATCCAACAATTACTTCAAGCAATTTATGAACTTAGACAAATTGAAGGCAATAAATATCTTAGTGTCTTCCTGATTAAATATTTATTTAATATTTATCCGAGTCATTAGGAAACTTTAATAGTCCTCTATGACTTCCTGTTTGGGGTATAAATATAAGGTGACATGCATGCCAAACCCTATTATTCATCAATCAATAAGGTTTAGCATGCGGTGCACTATCTTTGCATAGAGCTGTGTAAGAGCATCGGCTAAATGACCAAAACGTAATAGGAATGAATGTCAGAGAACACCGATGAAATTAGGCAAACGCTCTATAAAGATTTCTTACAGGCTTCAAAATACCCATCTATTCTATTAGGGCAATAACTAAGAGTTATTATCCAACTTGAGTTGTGATTAACCTACATGGGTGTTTTCCCCCACACACAGTAAGAAGGGCAGATTGAGGGATAATTAAATAATGTAAGTATCACAGTTGGAGATTTGCAAACGTTGGTTGAATCTAGCGGTCACCACCAAGTTTAAAATACTACTAATAGGAGCCACCTCCATGCCACCATCAATTTAGACAAGTTGCCAAAACATTTTCATAAAAATATAAATGTTAGCAACTATAGTTTGATACACATTATTGTAACTTTGATAAAAAACAGCTTGGATGGGAAAATAATAGTCAAGACTTTCTTCTGGATAGATGTCTAAATAGATGGCTGGGATGGTGGCATCTCCCTGTACTTAATTTAAACTGAAAGGTAATTAAGAACAGTGATTTGTTTGTAAGCATGATAATTCTATGATCATTCTTACAATTTTTTTTTTTAATTCATACTTTTTTGTTTACCTTTACCAAGGGGTCCAAGAGCACTCACGGGCACCATACAAAGTCCATAGCCTAGCTCTGTGATTTGGAATATGATAGAAAACAGTAGACTGAACACTAGATTTAACAGACATAACAAAAACAAACTGTAAGACATTAGTCCACAAAATAGACAAGCTGTAACACAGAGCAGAAATAGATATTACACTGAACAAATTTAAAGGGCAATTCTATATTATCCCTTTTAACAATCGCCTCTACATCCACCTTACTGTTCTTCACATCCCTCTGACAATCCCCTGCCTCTGGTTCAGACTCTGCTAATGTCTAAGACAGTAAGACAAACACAGTGGACATTCCTTCTGCTATCTATAGTTATTATTTTTCCTGTCATGCAGAACGTGTCGCACAATGCTGTGCTATGTAATGTTAGGCTTGCTAGCTAAAAAAAGTATTTACATCACTGTATGCCATACTGAAAGTTAAGATGTGAGTTCAAATTACCTAATCACATTACCAGCTGAGATTTACTGTCTATATTACATTAATCAATGTCTGCTGTGTTGAGTCTAATTAACATTTGTTGGACAGGCTACTAAAGGAAAATGTTAACGCATGGAACAGATTTATAGTAAGATGTTTTTTCATTAAACACAACTGGAATGTATTTAGGATCTGGGCTTGCCAGGCTTTGAAATGCAAGCAGGTGGAAAGCAAGAACCAACACATATAAACAAAAATGTAGCTATGGTGAAACATAGCTATTAGCTATGGTAAAACATAACATTTGATGTGACTACAAATTATAGGCATAAGGAGTAAATTTTTGCATTGATCTGGAACCAGACAATCAAAGCAATACTCCTTACTCACAGGGTTACAGATCCTTTTTGCATTAAATAAATTGGTGTTTTTGATTGAAGTACTCAAGAATTAGTTTGAATTAGAGTTGGGGATATGCCAGTTGAAAGATTTATTCAAGTAGTTATCTAGCACACAAAGTCCCATCTGATGATATAAAAGAGATATTTTTGACATTAAGCCTAGTACTTTATTTGTTGAAAAAAGTGGCATTATCAATGTTTTGGTCCATACATCCCTTCATGTAGGTAGTTTTATTCAAACCTTTGTAATTAGACTTTTTGACAGCTAACATGATGAATATCTAATGATATTTTCTGGGTGTTGTGTCGTAAGGATACATAATCAATATACCCTTTCAGCTAGCCCACTGCCATTTTTTTTTAAACATATGATTCAGCAAAATCTCATTTAGAAACAGAATACATATAAAGATGTTCATTTACTATAAACTGTAGTTTACAAAGGTATTTTGGCTACATAGTACATCCCTTTTTGTGTCTTTTGTTGTTGTTAGATAGATGAGGACAGAGTGGATTCATTTCTTTGGTTAGAATTGAAATCATTAGAACAGTGTCAAACCCAAACTGTGACAGGAATAATTTTAGCCAGCCTTTTACAAAAATAACAATATTTTGATCGATTTTACACCCACTGTCTTGACAAAAATACAAGATTAAATTGTGTTTTGGGGAGTATGCCCAGTTCCCCAAAAACAAGGCTTAACCCCAATCCATGAATTTCTAGTGACGTCCGTGATACCTATGCATTACATATACTTGACACTGTATACCATGGGGTTTTGAGGGTGTTACAAACTCTAAACCTCCCACCCATCATTGTACCCTACATGCGAGAGTGGGCTTGCCATCACTAGCTCTATGCAGATCAACCCATTGGTACATCTTGTGACTATTATTGATTTTAAGACCAAAATCAAATCTATGGTACATTCTAAAATCTCGCACTGAATAGTTTTGAATCTTAACTAGTAAAGGTGGTATTTCACATTTTATGCTGTGATTTTATGTACATCTTCTGTGTGTTGCTATTTTAGGCCAGGTCTCACTTGGAAAATAGATTTTTTTTATCTCACTGAGGCGTAATTAAATAAGGTTAAATAAAAAAGTTATACTTATGGACTTAGTATTTGCTATTAAACAGCTCGATGTTAATTGTACAGTTGTCGATACATACCACCAACAATGTTACAATAGATTTTTGAGTTTTGGGTAGGTGAACGTGTATCATCTCAGTCAAAAGTGATTGGCAACTTCAGTGAGCAGCCTGTGCCAGGATCTCAAAGTCACAGTGAGAATAGTGGGTAAAAAAGTGACAATTACTACTTGATTTATGATATACTTGGAATCATCACAACCGTTGCCAGGAATGAATGCATCGACTTAGTTTCCCCAATTCCATTTGGGTACCTTTCATTATACAAAAAAGTCTGCCTATAAGTTATGGCATGGTCAAATAGCTCGCATTCAGGTCTGGTATAAATTGGATTCTCCAAAAGAAAATAGACATTATCGTTTATAAAAATCCAGACATTCAAAGCTTTTCGCGCGTAGACTACAATAAATCGGCAGTAGTCTGTTTCGCTGCACAATGACCAACATTGTCAAAACGTTGGAGAAACCCTAGGCACGTGAATGCATGCAATAATGAACACACAAGCCCCTACGTTTAGATTTTAAACTCATATATTTCAATTACATTAAGGGTGTGGGATATTGTGTGACAGGTGTAGTGCACCTTTTTACAGTCTATCGTCTCAACAAAATCTTGAGTTGAAAAATTATCACATTTATATCTTAATACTAAACGTTGAAGCATTTTAAGCATCTACGTTTTGTTGTATTGTTTCAGATTAACTTGCCTCAAGAGTAAGCTGATAATGTTACGGTAACTGTCTACCAACCGCCGGCTTGCAACCGATAGCAACGCAGAGTAGCATACTGGTAACATTTAGCCTAGCTTCTTAGCCTTTGCTACCTTAGTAACGTCACTCTTTGTGGCCGTTGCTTCAGAAGCCAGGCAGAGCAGCTGCCAAGTTGTCGATGGCCATCAGCGCCAAAAATGAGCTTCAAAATAGTTCTTCAGAAGCCTATGGGTGACATCCCGGTTACTACGTCCATATTATTATTATAATACATTTTTGTAATTTTTTTTTTACCCTGAACGAAAGTAACCTGCCATCAGAGGCGTTTCTGGCCAATCTGGCGATTTAGGCGTGATCTCAAAATGTTGCTCACCCAAAAAATAAGCCAGTTTCAGGGGAAATTGCACTTTTTAATTTTACTTTCATAAACACTAAATAAATACAACTGCCATAGAAGGTGTACAAAAAAATAAAATAAAGGAGAATCAGCATAGTGTGCTGTTAGAAAAAATATAAATAAAGACAAAATTAAAACAATATTTACTAATGTGCAATCAAATATTTAACGACAGGTACATAAAATGGGTTAATAAGCAATGAACACAATTTGATTATTACACACACAACAACTGAGCACGTAATTGTTTTTTTGGTTCATATAAAAAAATCGAACATGCAACGCATCATTGTAATTTCGCACAAATATAATTTTTCAACTGAAGTAATCCAAAAAGTAATCATACATTTTTTACTTGATGAATTACAGATTACATTACAATTTGTATTCTGTTACTCCCCAACTCTATCAGCAATAGCGGTTGGTTTTGAAATAGAATTCTTGTCCTTATCAGAATTGCCATATTTTTCATTAGAGTAATATACTTGACCCATCGATCTACATTTACAGTGGGTATTGAAAGACAACCCCTTTTAAAATGTTCAGCTTTTGTTGTCTGAAGAAGCCTGAAATGAAAACACAAATCTGACTTTTTCCACCTTTATTTAAACACAGTATCCCACAATGTCAAACAAGACTTGATGTGTGTTTTGCTTTGAATTGCACTACTAAGCAGTGGAATCATTTATGACCAACTGCTAATTTTAAACTAAATCACTACAGTAGATCACAGATGGTAGCCAGTTAGCTTGATTTGGAAGGTGGTTGGTCATACATCAATCAGCAAGTTTTCATTTCCAGTGTTAAGGGGATGTATTCACATATCTAAGTAGGGTATTTTCTGTTTTAATTTCAATACATTTTCTGAGTTTTTCATTAAAAAAATACTTTTATGTGTTTTTATTTCAGGCTGTAAGGCAACAAAAGATTAACATTTTCAACGGGGGTATAGTATGGGTGTTATTCTATGCAGCCATTTCAAGTGAATATCAGTTCACAAACATGCTGAAATGAACTTAAACAGTCCTATGTAGAGAAATTGTAAAGAAAACTACACACATAGGGAAGGAGAAACCAGGAGTTGATTAAGTGGGGCAGACACTAAACAGAGTGTAATTTGCGAGATCTGGAATGCTCCCAAATGGCAGAGAAAAAGCATTCGGAAATATGCAATACACCAGCCCCTTTATACCACTCATAGAACAGCTCAGAACCGGCAAAGAAATTAGGTCAAAGAATCCAGAATTTTACAGTTCTGACCTAGACATGAAACATCTGGAGTGAAATCTTCATGAAAAACACATGATCATGGTGTTTCACAAGTCTCCTCAACCAAGCTGCCTGCAGAACAAGCTCATTGCTCAGGTGCTGGTGAAACTAAATTTCAGGGCAAGGTGTATGGCTTGGACCAGTCATCTGAGACTGGGAGAGAATGTTACGCGTCCTTCCCAGCACCTTAACCTAGAAGAGAAGGCACACGTGTACAGTAGACTAGGTACTGTCCTCTTTCACATCTAGTCCAGCAAGTGTGATGTTGAAGTCTTTTAAAATTCACTCATATGGATCTGAGTGCCAGAGAAATGGCTGTTGATGACTGGGAGGAGGCCTCATTTGAAGCCTCTTGTATTTTTGGTGTTGTTTTATAGACATTTCCACATAGAAATTCATATCATGGTTTTAGAAAGAGAAAATTCAATAGGAAGCGTCAAGCATGTTTTTTAACAGCTTCAATTAAGTTGTTATGGCAAAAAGTACAGGACCCACCATCGAGCGTTATGTTCAGATCACCATAATAACTGAAATCCTTGAAAATGCTGTAGTTAAGGGGTAAAGGTATACAACTTTGCAAGTTACAGAGGAGACAAGTAGGAAAGTGTAGGATTAGTGTAGGAGAATCTAACCAAGAATCTTGGTGATAATTTATTATCTCTAATCTGACAACATATTGTTTGTAAATATGTTATCACAGGAGCCCATAAAATGCCAAATTCTCCCATTGAATCAAAAATACAGAAGGATCCCCTCTCCTTGAATACAACAATGAAAACAAAGGAACCATCTTCACACCTGTTTTTTCTGAGAAGGTGGGGCTACTTTGACCCCCCACCTTCTATGTCCGCTCCTGAGTGCAAGTGAATGGGCTCATTGGTGTGTGATTAGGATGTCCAACTGAGCTGAGACGCCAGACAACACTGCACCTTCACAGACTTTCCAACGCACATCATTCATTACACTACAATGCCATTGTCCATGTAATCTATGTCGTTTATGTTTTTTTGGTGTAATTCCCTTTCTCTCTCAGGATATCTCCCTCACTTCTTTCCGAGGTGTGTTGTCGACACTTGTTCTACTTTTTTTCATCAGAAATCGATCAGAAATCGAGAGAAAGACAGAATCTTGTACCTTAAGTCTACCTTTAGTTGAACTTATGTTTCTCTTTTTTGCCTTGTATATCCACTCTGAAATTATAGATGAAGATAATAATAATAATGTCATTTTCTACCGGAATCTCAGTCATTACCTGATGTAAAGTGCTTCTAATTGATACCTCCAGAGAGATAATGATTACAATGCCCTCCAGGAAGATATTATTGCAATATTAACCTTTGTATATACTTTTATGCAGAAGACTCTGGCACATTAAGTGATCTGTAAATCTTACTTCTCGGGTAATACCATTACAATAGAATGAATTTTCGGAGGTGTGCCCTTTTCCTGATTAACTGTTTCCAGGGTTTTTGGTCATCTGCAGGAAATTGATGACATGGAAGTGCAATTTCCGAGGTCTTTTCTCTTATTTCGAAAAGGTTGTCAGTGGTCGTCTGTGTGTTTTGCTCTTTATTTGACCGCCTTGCAGAATGGCTTTGTAGCTGTGTGGCTATCTGCTGGACTCCACAATATGTCACAATCTTTTTCCAAAATAGCTGCTATTTCTGGACCAGGCCAATGCGCCAGTGATAATTGGGCCGCACCACAGTCGACACCAGCCTTCAGAAACATTCTCCTAACACTTAAGGGAAGCTGCAGGAGGGTTGCGGGTCAGAATCCTTTGCAAAGAGTAACTCTCTGTAGCTACCATCAAATTGAACTGAGATGGGATACTGTACAGTAAACAGCACTTTGATGTGTTCTGCTTTGCCTCTGGAAGAAACATACTTTATGTGTCTACATGTTTTACATCCCTGAAGCAGAGGAAAATTCCATGCAAGGATAGAAAAAGGAAAATATGACCTTGTGCAGACAGTTTTGTCACAATATGTTGACATGCTTGGCACAATGAGGAGAAAGGAATAAATCTGGCTTTGAATTAAGGTCTGGGTTAGGAGTTAGGGATTAGGGCCAATTTTTTTTGAGGGAATAATTCAAATTAAGCTGTGTTGGGATGTGTACATGAGTGTTTGTGTGGGAGTTGCAATACAGGTGTGCATGCATATAGATTTTTACTACCCTCTGGGAAACCAGAAATCTGTGCAAGGATAGTAAAACAAGAGCAATTTGACCTAATTAAGATAATTGTCTGGTCCCATGAGGGAAAAATAAATATTTGGTTTAGGGCAAGTGACAACTGGGATAAGCAGCTAGGTTTTTGTTCAAAGTAGAGGTTTGCTTTTTAGGGTTAAGGGTAGGGGTTATGGCTAGGTTTAGTGAAAACTGCATTTTGAATGGGAGTAATGTTTGGGGCCACCACAAAGATAGTAATAGTAAACTGTGTGTGTGTGTGTGTGTGTGTGTGTTTGTGTGTGTGTGTGTGTGTGTGTGTGCGTGTGTGTTGCTTATGGGTTGAGTAGAGGATAAAACTTACAGTTGGACATAACATTAGAAATGAGTTACTTGGAAGTGTAGGCCATACATTTTAAGTTTAGGGTTTGGTTTTGGGGCTAGGTTAAGGTAATGTATAACTTGTATGCTATTTCAGATAGGCTTTGGTTAAGGATAGTTTTGGACTAACAGATAGGAACCATGAAATTTGGGGTTTACGTTCTCCAAAAGGTCTGTAAAATGTCTTTGTGTGAGCTTGTGTGTGCTGCAAGGACAGTAATTCAAACCCATGACACAGAGCACAGATTCAAACAGCCATCTCATGAACGGGTGACAAAACACATGAAATAGGAATGTCCTAAGTGACAGTGACCTTTTGACAATATAGCTAGCAGGTACGCTGTTCCCATTACCCCCCTAGTTCACCCCCCTGTAATGACGCACCCAGGCCTCTGGTGTGCGCTGTAGTGAGTGTGGTTTTGATAGGAAGGCTGCCAATCACATACATGCAAAACCAATTAATCTGGCCATTGCTGATGACTTTGCCAAAATCTGTTATCTTTTCATCTTACAACAATGTTAAGCTATAGATCTTTACTATATGGTCTTGATGAAAATATGAAGTGTTCTCATGTGAAGCCTTTTTTCCAGGGCTGGTCGACGATCTACAGATTTTTCTGTGGATTACTTGTTAGGTTCCTTGTGCTTGAAACACAAGGACGCTGTCCTTCTGCAGTTTATTACAAATCTCCAACATAAACGTCATGTGATTAGAGATTACTCCCTGACGATATAAGGCTGTTCTATTGTCGCATTTCCTTCACAAAGCAACACATTCCTTTCAAACAGTTCTCTTGGACATTAACCTACAAAATTGATCCTTTTTTTCCGGTAACTTAAAACCATTGGTCGGTTTACCCAGAGGTAAGTGTGACGGAGGACTTTTGTGATGGGCTAAAACCTTGCACTATATTCAGTGTTATGCTCTTATCTGTATCTGATAAAAGAATTGCCACCACGGGAGGTGACGGTGGAAAGGGCTCATTCTCAGGTTAGCAACAGGTGGATGTAGGACGTCTGCTTTCTTTATGTTCTCCTACAATGAAACACTTTGTACCACGCCAACTATCTCTGTTGTATTCATGCCCGTATGCTTGAGTTCTTGACTATTGGATTACCAGTGCACATCTCCGTGTTCTCCGTGACAGTGGCCTCATCCGGCAGTAGCTCTGATCTAAGTGTTAAGAGGAGAGGAACTGCAGAAGAGGCATCACGTGTGGCCGGTGGAGGTCAGCAATGGTCTGCAGGTTCTAATTATGTGCTAATAGCCACTGAGGAGGTCATTTGGACCCATTAAGGAGCGCCTGTAGGTAGTTAACGGCCCACAGCATAACCCAGGCTCCTTAATGTTCCCGTGGAGGCCGTTAGCCCTCCGTCACCAGCGGCAGCTGCATCATTATTGCGATTAGAAACCAATTGATAGGTAATAGTAAAATACGACGGCTTGCTATCCCTGAAATGTGGACTTTGGTTGAGAGGTGATGAGAGAAGGAAGCCTTAGCAGTGGTGTACAGTGGGAGTCTGGAAGTCTGAGTTTCAGGATGTTAACCAGATGCAGAGTTTCGGTCAGGTTAAATCTGTGCGATAACGGAGCAGTTTGTAATGGTGTCACCTACAAGATTATCGACTGAACCACAGATAGACAGTCACAGAATACTTTGACTTGGGTTGAGGCTTGGGTCATGGGTATGCTTGTTGTTTGTAACTCAGAGGGAACGCCTGTAAACACTGACCTAATTGTCAACCCATGTCTCTGATTTGATAAGCAACTCATCATAGGAAAGACTTTTCCTTTGGCTTTTTCTCTCTCCTGTTGGCGATATTGTCATTGCTGTTCTTGTCCGAGGCTTAGTCTTAAGGCAAAGTACACTACTATATTTTATTTAGACATAAGAGACTGATGGAACTTATCAAATGAGGGATATTTTAAGCATGTCGTAATCATTATTAAATCCCTTATGCTGAACATTGTTGCTAATCAATTTGAGTCAGATGTTTTCATTTAGATATTTTTTTTCTTCCTCCCGTAGAGACATTGATTCAGATGATTTAAATTAGCATCCGTCCAGTTAGCAGTCATAGGCAATATAAACTGCACTCAGTAACTCATCTAAATAGGCCAAGTTGGATTCGTACACACTTCATCCTGATAAATATAGGAATACACTATTCACTAAAGTCTCTCAATGTGAGAAAGATGAATACTCAGACCTCAGTTCTAAATATTTGACTCTGTAGTATTTGTGTCAAGCCTCATTAATGATCAAAACTGACAAACGTAGAATGCTTCCCAGTGTGAAGGAAAAAAATCTGTAGTGTGTTTTTGGATATGCAAAAGCTTTACATACAAGATGGATGTAACCAGTAATGATGTGACTCCATTGAATAAATATGGTGATTGAAATGTTTGTTATAACAGTGCGGCTCATTTAGTGGACATCTTACTTGAACGTGTTATTGATACAATTTTAAGTGACATTTTTAAATTTGCAGTCATGCAGGGTTCAGGCCATCTAATTGTTTCAAATTGCACTCACTCCCTTTTCATTAAACTAGGATACTTTAAAAAACATTTCTTCATCAAAGACCTGGAACAGATATTACTTTGAGAAACTCAGTTTTGATGAAGTAAGCATTTTCTCTACATATGAGCCAGAGTTTCAGTCCTGGTGTGTTTCCATTTAAATCTGAACTGGGCCAGACTTCTTCAACTGGATCCAAAATACACACACACATCACCACGAAACCAAAAAAATACGTATTTACGAGGTCCCCATAAGGTCAGGATGAGTGTGTGACGTGGTCATCTTGTGATCCCCCTGTTTGTTGGTGGGACATCACCGTACAATGTGATGCAAAGCAATGTGATGACAGTAATATGTTGCTTCAGTGTTCCCCAATTCGTCTGTTAGTAGTACCAATTTGCATGTGGACGGAGGATTTGAGATGACTGCTAGCAGGGCTGTGTCCCAGAGTGCACACAGAGAGGGCACACACTGAATCATCTTCATTTATTTGAGAAGTGAACAGTGATGAGTCTGTTTTCAAGCATGCTTTCTTGGATGCTTCCCAAGTGCATAGTGCACTAGCAGAGACATCTTCAGCTGCTAGTCAAACACATCAGTGAAACGGGCCAGTGTGCGGGGGTGGAGGTGGGGCGGGGGGGTGTTAGACGACACACTGTTCAGTTCTTTCTTTCTTGACCCTTGACCCCCCCCCCTCCCCAAACCATAGGTCTGCACAACTCTGCTGACTTCTGCCCTACCTGTTTTCCCTGTTCAGTCGGTCTATTCCTATTCCAATGTGTGGAAGACACGGTTTACGTTGTTGAGAAGCACACATAATTTATAAAATGCTGATATGACTGTGGTCAGTATATAAGGGCAGGAAAGAACAGGAGTCTTCTAAAGTGAGAAATCACTTGCTTGTCATATTTTTCATGAATATTTATACATTTGTTTTTAGACAAAGTTGAAGGTAGTATAATCATCGAATCCAAGGATTGGCAGAAATAAATGTAAGAACTCTAATTGGTTAAGATGTGCATTATATTAAAAAGGTAATCATTTGTGTTGGCCTTTTCATTTAGAGCACCTGTTGCTCAGGCAAAATAATATATAAGATGAACTTTCTACTTGTTTCTGACTTTCTGACTTTATTGTCTAGCTTAGAAGATCATCCCCAAAATAAAAACAGTTTTAAGTTGATTATTATTTTATTTTCATATACAGTTGATTCACTGTCTTATTCGCATACTAGCTCTATTTTATATCCAAGGCCACTGTACTGATTTGAGTTCTAAATATAACAAGACTATGCTTTAAGATTGAACATACATACTAAAGTGTAAAACAATAAAAATAATAAAAATCGAACTAGAAAAAATATAGGCCTGTTGGAATGATTTTTTAGATAATATTCTCTTAGATTCACTTCTTCAAATGTAATATTGTAAGTACACTAATTTGTTATTTCCTGCAGCATGGGCAAAATGATTTAACTTTATATATGGGACATATCCGTGTTATATTGTTTGCAATTTGCATGTTTAAGTCCATATGGCAACTTGCTTTTGACCTGCTTTCCCATCCCCGTCGCATTGTCAAGGCTGTCACCGATAAAGAATCACTTGACTTGGTATAACAAGTTCAAAAGAAACTGAGAACGCGCTGTTGATCCATGAAGAATTGAGAAAAGGAACACCCCTACTGCTCCCGCTATCATTCCCATAGAGATAGCGATATTATTGATGGCATGGTTATGCTAATTTCTTTAGAGACAAACTTTTATTTTGGAATTTGTTCAAAAAAGAATTTCATACACATCAAACTGGAAAATGCAGGCTGAATTCCTAACCGTTTAAGGGGCAGCATGAGAATCTGATTTTCATAGTGAATAATGAATGTGGACTATCTTTTAAAAAGTATGTTTTGTCTGGAAGGAGAAGAAAGCGCAACCGGGTCCTTTCCTACTGGATTATCTATTGATGTTCAACTGGAGAAAAAATAATATAAGTGTAGGCCTATGTACAGGGGATAAAAGATAATTAAAAATGAATAGGAATGTAGATTAACAAAGTCATTGAAATATTATAGTTAGAAATAACCATGCATTATGTTAATTAAAAAAAAATCTATAGGTTATCCTATTTTACTAAAGTCACAAGAGGATGTTTAGAATCTAAAACAGTTGTAATTCATTCAAATATGTCTAATCACAGTGAAATCAAGTTGTAACATACCAAAGTCCATATCAATTTCGTACACAGATGGAGTGGCATGTGCTCATAACACATTAGTTCACTGTCACTGTCATCCTACCACTGTGAGCATTGGCTCGTGAGCATCCTGGAGTCACACACCTCCCTGTCACAAGTGGAAAGGGAAGACCAGCGCACAGCTGCTCTCTCTACCCGCAGACATACGACCAGTGAGTCCGGTGTCGACTTCTGTCTGGTTATATGCAGGATTTGTTATCATCTCGATCAATGTCATGATGTGTCCCATGGTTCGAGGACATTTTGAATAATCAATCCGTCTGCGTTTGGACGAAACCATCCTCGCATCACGTCCTCTTCGTCGACCTCTCGCGCTTGTCATCGTCCCAGAGTCACATGTGCTTACATTATCGAAATCAAGCTGTCCGGATAAGAATATTTGATACTTTTTATTATTATCAAATCGTTCACATAATTACACCATAATCATTATATAATCCCATAACAAAGAGTCTATTGAAACTGTGCCTTTTGTCAGCGCCGGGACACTGAATCTATAATTGCATTATTCAGCTCCTACCACCCCCATATAGAACCATAATATATCAAACCATCCTGGTGGGAACATGTAGGAGCGTGAACAGTCGGACAGTACATCTACGTCCTACCGCAAAAGTTAGGCAAAAAGTTTAGTCCTCGTCGAAAAAGAATAATGTTCCCATGTTACTTAACCGTTAAGTGAGCGCGAATTATATTTGACTTTCCTTATTCTGTTTGAGTAGTACGGAGTGCCCTCGTTTACCAGCTCAGTTGTTTTATATATCATATTTATCCCACTAATAAATGTGCTTAATTCGTATGGCTTCAAAATGCTCTCCCATGCAAGGTGTTAGAATAAACCCGGTTCGTCAGAGCGCCTGAAAAAAAGGAAAAAAAACTCTCTCAGGACCAGTTTGCGTTTGTATGCATTCGATTGGCAACATAACTGGCTTATTTACATTAAATACGCCACAAGGTTACAGTGCAGATGAACGTCATTTTATCACTGATTACTTCTCTTAAGCACTAGCGGTGACTGATGCTCAGGACGCTCACACAACACAGATTTACACTGGAGTTTTTGAGAAGAAAACACTTGAAATAGTTCACAGAAAAGGTAAGGAAATGTACTTTAACAACAATATATGTTTTCTATTGTTATGTGTTTACTGCATGCTCCTATACTGCATGCATCAAAGCCAATTATACGCGGTGTCAGAGAAACAAGACTGACAATGTGAATGGATTCTGAGTAGAATAGACAGATTTTAATAAGAGTGTTTACGAGGAGCTCAAGGTCAGAAACAAGCTGCTAGGGTAGGAATCCTTTTTTACTGCAACACAGGGGAAATGTCCGATTAGAGATTATTTCTTAAACGGTGATATTTTTTCTTCGGTTACGTACTTAGCTCCCTCAATGCCGAATACCGCAAGACCTATCGTGAATTACGCGGCGGACGACAATGGAGTGCTTTTTTAACGGTACAATGCATTTCACCTACCAGATAGGGGGAGTCCAAGCTGAAAGATGGAAATGTGTTGTGATGCTGGGTGATCAGTATCAATGAACACGTTTGGCTTCGAAAAAACTGACCGAATGAATAAAACGCTATTTTTTTTACCCAGGATGCGTGTGGAACAGTTAGAGAGAGATTTCTGTAGTGGACAATCGTAACAGGTCCGAAGCGCACTTTTCCCCCTTCAGCGAAAGAAAATGATCCGGTCAATCATATGGACATGCCTCATTATTCAATGAACACAATCTCTCACAACGCGTCGTTTACAGACCGGAGTTTCTTCGTGTTATTCCAAATTTAAAGGTAAGAAGTGTAAAGCTTACGCATGGGTTTATGGGGTTCGGAATGGTAACTCGTAAGCGTTTCTCTTTCGAAAGTCAGTTTTAACAATTGTTGTTTCTATTGTAGCATCTCAGCGGGGCCTGTTTTTCTTCGTGATTATAAAATACAGTATAATTAAATATCCATAGCGGTGGCGTTCGCATGCGGTGTTGTCAGGGGGAAACAGCTAGGCTACATACGAAGAAAATATTGAGAAGCGACTCAGATGTGTCATCTTAAAAATATATATATATTTCATTATAGTCACATTTAAAAGTTTTATATTCCTTACATTCAAGATAGACTGTTGAGTTTGCGTAAACCTATTGGACACATGCCATAAATAACACAGACGGATATTTGCGACTAGAGGAAAGTATGAACTGTTCTCCTTAGTATCTGCTCCGAAAACTTTCTCATCACATCCCTAGGGGTTCTGCTTAGAATTTCAGCTAACCTGAGTGCAGATTGTTGGATAAATAGGATCAAAGTTACGGTACATGCCATGTGTCAAAACTTGTGAGATGGAAGAGCCGGTGAGACCTGCCATTTTGTGGTGTGATCGACCTCTTATGAATACCAGCCCTGCATTATGCTTTGAGCAACGTTATGATGGCATTCAACAACTGAGGGGTAAATGTCATACCACGCTTTAAAACCCTTTTCATGTAGAAACAGCGCATATCAATGGAGTAATTGAGATGTGAAAGAGTAATTCAAACGTAGTTTCTTGAAGAAATATAGGCTATCCAAATGCGTAAAAGTTATAGCGATACGGATTGAAAAGGCACCCATGACTAATAATGAAAATGACGTAACCTAGGATATAACTTAATCGGGGACGAGGTCTTGTCTGTTGAGTAGCGTTTAACAGATCTTGCATATTTTCTTTAGATACATATTTAAATTGTGTAATAACATTTAGCTAAAATACATATTTTTTAAACCGGATAAACTGTTTATATGTGTGTTAATGTATCATTAATGCGCTTTGAATTGTACGTCTGTAAGATAATATTTTCCGACATTATTATCTTAATCTTAATTGTGGTTTAGTGCGACTGTTTGCCTATACATTTTTGTCTATATATTTTGTGGAATCTATCCTATGCTACGGCGGCATTGTCGTGCTTTAAACTAGTCTGCAGGTGTCTCTTACTCAACGGAGCAGCCTATCACCTTCCATAGAAGGGAGAGATCCTCCCATGTAAATACAGATGACCTCGGCTTGAGCTTGACCTAACTCGAAGGCAGTAACTTTAAAACAGCAGGGTACAATGGTTGATAAGAAACATGGCCTCAAGCATTACACAATGTCTGTCACATTGTTTTAGCGATTTTGTATCTTCCGCAAAGTTGAGTAGAGATAAATGTTTATTCCTTAGATTCATTGTCAGAGGAAAGGAACAAATACCAGGACGAACAAATGCACTGTCCGAGCTAGCCACTGTCATTGTTTAAGGATATCTGCCAGGCGGATATTATGTCTGTAGCCTAATAATGACTTGGCTTAAACCTTTTTTTTCATTTTCTTATTTGAAATGTAATAGCGATGGACAACTGTATTACTCTGAATCCCAGATCGGGCGTTGAAGGCTACTCGCGAAATACGATTAGTTAGGAGAAGGAAAATGACCTGAGAGAAATGCTATGAGAAGAGAACGAGTGCATTTACTGTTAGGCCTATGTAGTTGGAGCTCCGGTGTGTGTGTTGTTCTGGAGGAGACTGGTAGCCTACTCTAGGCCTTTTAATAGGTGTCTGTCTTTTGCAAAATGTAGGAAAAATATTGATTATTATTATTATTGTTATTATTATTATTATTATTGTTATTATTGTTATTATTAATTATTCAAGAAAACTATTTAATCACATGTTGTCATGCTTTGGTTGTATTGATTTCAGTATTGTTTGTCAGGTTTAGACTGTAATGTGCATTTGGTGTTATTTTACTAATCCCTGTTTTAAATCCATGTTTTATCCAAATTTTAATCACATTCGTAAATCCAAAACGTAACACACAGGGGGATGTTTTTGATCTGGTTCGTCAACCAGTTTAGAGGTCCAATATTGCAACGCGTCGTCTTTAACCTGTGTCTGTACTCCGTGGGCCATGACGGGCTACAGGGAGGAACATCTTTAGGGGAAGAGAGAGAGAGACAGAGAGAGAGTGGAGGAGGGCAGAATTGCTTGGCATGGGCATGACATCTGTGCTCTTCTCCTGGACCTGTCAGTCCGCAGCCAGTCAACTGGAGCCAGAGAGCAGGAGAGCAGTCGGAGACGTGATCAAACAGCCGTCCCACTCTTAAACGATTCTCAGCTCCTTTAATTGGTGGGAATTCTCTTCCAGATGGATGGCTGAGGCAGGGGCCTCTTGCAGGACAGTAGAGCAGCCGAGGCCTTGGCGATTAGGTTTTAATTGATATATGCATTACCCCCCCCATTCTCTTTGGCTCCAAAGGCTAAGGCCTTTTCCTCTGTAGATGTGTATCCCTCATTCTCTTTGGCTCCAAAGGCTAATGCCTTTTCCTCTGTAGATGTGTATCCCCCATTCTCCTTGGCTCCAAAGGCTAATGCCTTTTCCTCTGTAGATGTGTATCCCCCATTCTCCTTGGCTCCAAAGGCTAATGCCTTTTCCTCTGTAGATGTGTATCCCCCATTCTCCTTGGCTCCAAAGGCTAATGCCTTTTCCTCTATAGATGTGTTCCCCCCTCCATTCTCTTTGGCTCCAAAGGCTAATGCCTTTTCCTCTGTAGATGTGTATCCCCCATTCTCCTTGGCTCCAAAGGCTAATGCCTTTTCCTCTGTAGATGTGTATCCCCCATTCTCCTTGGCTCCAAAGGCTAAGGCCTTGTCCACTGTAGATGTGCTCCCCCCAAAGTCACACGTTCCAGTCTAGTTGGCTGGCAGGGCTGTCTGTTTCAGGGAGAGCTGGAAAGTGGGGTGCATATCCAATGGGTTGTCGGCTGTGGTGAGCCCCTTGTAATACGCTGAACCTGACCTCTAAGGTATGGAAGGATGCTTGTGCAGGCTTATGCTGTGTTAGGCACTAACACACTGATTGCTACTGAGGCCGTCTAATGTTTATTAGTCTAGGCCTCTGTTTCCGTCTTCAGGGTGTGGCTCCTAACTCTTTCTCACGCCGGCAAAGGACTGAACAGTCGTATCTTCCATTGCATATTGTAAAATAAGCAACATAACTGAAGAGGTCTGGCTGCAAGACAGTGGTAAGGACGCCAAAGTCCAAAGTTTTCTTTTTTTCTCTGTATTTTTGTTGCAGCGGGTAAATCATAGACGTCAACGCAATCTAAGAATAAAGACTGGTCGACAGATGAGGCGGTGACTGATGAGATTGACTCAATTGCCTCATGCCGGGGTGACACCAGAAGGAGCGTCTGTCTGTCTGTCTGGGTAGCAGGGAGGAGGGGCGTGAGGGATGGGTATTGCCGGTGCTCAAAAAGAAGCTTCTGACATAAAAGAAAATTAGGCTAGTGAGAGGAGGAGCATGAACTTGACGAACATCAACTGAATGAAAAAAGAATGGAATTTGAAGAAATATTCACAGATATTTTCCCACTCCCAACCTCCCTCGCTCTCTCACTCTCCTCCCAGGGGTTTTGGGATGGAGCTGTATGGATCGTGGTCCTGGGGGCCTTAGATTGATGTTTACGCTCAATAATAGAATGTGTTAAGTTGGACTAGTTTCACCCAGCCTTGGGAAGATGAGCAGTCTGTTCTTTGGCCTTACCCCTTTTGTCTAAGTTAACTATCTAATCGCGCGAAGCCACAGCAGTCGTACGCTTTTAAGTTTGTTAGCATTGCGGATTTCCAAATGCACTGTGCATTGTGTCAAGACTGTTTCCTTTTGATCTGCCGAGGAGCACGAAATTACAGCCGTGTCATTTTTGTAGACAACAGCTTAACGCAAACAGGCAACCAGCCATCAATCACAGCTTCTGAAGCATGGCGTTGTGTTATTTAGCATTCTCCCCCTGCATGCCTAAAAGAGTGGTAAATATCTGCAATGCTGTCGGGGGTTGAATCTAGAACCAGGGGGGCAAAGGGGGGGTAATGGAGGATGTCGGTAGAATGTGGGGAGCGGGACGGGGGGGTGGTTGCTATCGAAGGAGATCCGTATTATGGAGATGTCGATAGCCCTGTGTAGCCTACGGTGACATCTGTATCCTGTCTTTGTGCGCTGTAGATCACGACCCGCGGCTCGCTAGTTAGCGCGTGTTGCTGGGTCTAGTCGGAGGTGATCCATGTAAGGTGGCTCGTTGCGGAGGTTCAGGAGGACCCCGCAAACTTTAATTATGATCAAGAGGTTTTCTCCGAAGGACGGAGGCGTAGCAGTTATTTTGCCTGGTAAATCTGCCCCCGATGCCATATACTGTGTAGAAGCATTACTGTACACCATTACACTGCATATTCAGCTGCCTCTTCAGGACCCGATTTGCATAATTGGATCTTTAATGAAACTTGCCTTGTGGAACAAAAAAAAACTGTGAAGAAAAATGGGGAGGGAAAACTGAGTGAACCCGTGTGAATGTTTGCTGGTCGAAAGTTCTCCTTAGCTTTTTAAAAACAAGGATCTTTAAACGAGTGACCTGCTCGCGGCTCACATCAGCATTGGGGCTACAAATAGGATGAGAAGTGCGTCTGAAAGCTGTGCATTCCCAGCCAGGTCTCACGGGCTATTACTACAATAGCTGGATTTCTTTAGCCTGGGGGATTTTAGGTTTTCTGTCTACACTCATTTCCAGTACTGGTTACACATGGAAGATGGGTCTTTTGTAGAGAGGAGCTGCAGCGCTCGGCTGTCGGAATTCCTCCTGTCGCAAATATTTTGACAATTCCTAATCAGGAGCAGTCTGATATTAGGAGCGCTGAGTGCCTTTGCTTTTTCTGGGGTTTTGGGAGTTTCTAAGCCGGGTGTTGTAACTCTCCTCAAGCATGTGCGTGGGAATCACCCTTCCTACTGTTTGTGTGTTCATTTTCTTGTGTCCATTCAGGTGTACAACATATTCACACACACTATAGGAAAATAAGAGTGAGATCTTTTTGAACGTGTTAATGTTCTGTGTGATTTCTTTTTTATGGAATTTATCCTGGTGATTGTTTGTGTGGGTGTGTATGCCATAAAGTGTATTTTACTGTGTTCTCCAACTAGTTTGCTGGTAAGTGGGTATTATGTTTAATTGGTTAATTCAACTCCAGAGTCATTTCATCCTGAACTTCAACAGGGTGAAGGTTAAGAACCGTCCGGCTCGGCTTTCAAACAGACACAAGAGTCATTTGTAATGACACATTGTTAATCGCGAATTTGGAGGACCTATCGCTTTAAAAAAAGAGAGATGGTTTTTGAACAGTCAAGGGGCAGAGGACCTATTTGGCAGCACTAAAAGCACAAGTGCTTTGTATCCAGGATGGGAAGAGTTGATAATCAGCCACCAGTGTTAACAGGGACCGCTCCATCGTTTTGCCAGAGGGGCCAAAACACTACCTCAGTCCCAGAACCATGAGATCATGTATCCCGGCGGTTTACAGGTGGCTATTAAAACCATTCAGGAGAGAGAAAGGTGGAGTGGAGGGAAAAAATAGACACCGCTACAGCAGCTATTTCCCTCCCCTTCAATGTCCGCTTCTCTCTCTTCCTCCTATGCCACTGTGTTCGTGGGGAGTTTCAGTGCTGTGACTTCTACTCCCAGGTGGACCTGCATTGTATTATACCCCCCGCTCTCCCCCCGCCCGCCCCCTCTATCCCAGAACCCCCCCCCCAATCTGTAATTCCTTGAGGAGATGCCTGGGCCGGAGTCGCTGTATTGTTCCCCTGCCCCCCCGTGGACCCGAGCGCTCCCGCTGTTGATTCTCTCGGTAATGATGTCACAGCGATAGTGGAGGGGAGCAAATGTCTCCTGATTCCACCATTTAACGGCTGGCTGAATTGGCTGATAATGATAGCATTGGCGTCTCCAGGCTCGGAGACGGATCAGGCCCTGTGAATTAGCGGCTCCTAACCAGAGACAGACATTGAGACAGAAAGAGAGAGTGAAAGAGAGAGAGAGGAGAACAGGGGGGAAGGTAGATATATGTTAGATAGATAGATTTATAGATAGATAGATTTATAGAGAGATGGACAGATAGATAGATGGAGCTAGAAAGAGGGGAACAAGGAGAGGAGGAAATAGAAAAGAGGATTGAGAGTGTAGAATAGAGGAGGGAGGGTAAGAGAGGGGGCAATAGAGAAAGGGAAACAGAGAGAGGGTGGGAGAGAGTGACACTGAAGGGGGATGATGTACTTAGCCGTATCTCTGGACTGCTTTTGAACAAGCAGCTGGAGATCTTCGTGGCAGATACATTTGGTAAATTTGGCTTGATAAAAGTCAGCAAAATGTCCGCCTGTCTGCACACCTCTATTATGCTGGGGAACATTTGTAATAATGGGCAGTTGGAGTCAAACAGGGAGGTATAATGTCAGCTCACACCGTGCAAAAGTCCCAGGCCAACGTACATTTTTACGCATTTGTATATATTTTTTCCTTTGTATTTTTTTATTGTCCGTTTCAAAAAATAATTGTTTTGGAATATCCCTGCGATTTATCCATCTCACTCTACAGATGTGTATTAGAGAAGAGCATCTGGGAATATGTTTCCAAGTCAGGCCTTTATTTTTGCTCTACTATTTACTAGCACAGATTTACTCTAGGCTGTATATAGGATCGTCTGCCTTATTAGAACATTCAAAACTGTGGGAGCATTTAAGCTCACATTTTAAAAACACACATTTCCCCCTTGAGATGCATTAATACAGTATTTACTTGTTTTTCCGTTTATGCACAAGTAAATAAGTAGACCCGGAGGCAAATTTGCATTTGCAGCTTTCAACACATGCCCTTTTGTAAAGTTTGGCACTTGCTGACCACATCTTCAGTGTAACAGTGTCTTAAGAGGTAGCTGGATGGGCAGTTCGTTTTTTTCATTATTATTTTTAGCTCAAATATTCAATCTATATACGTTTATTCATGTTTTTATGACACGCTCTGCTTGTCCCAGTGCATGGAGCTATTCTCACCAAACATTTCAACGGTGCGAATGTCACAGAAGAATGGCTCCTTTAGAAGGCTTCTCAGCTTTTCCCAGCTCTCACATTCCAACAGTGAAGCCTTTTCTTGAGTTTTTTGAAGGGACGTGGACATGTATGTGACCGCTAGACTGTCTGGACACGCACATGCGCGCTCAAACACAATCAGCACTCCCCACCTGGTGTTTCAAAAACAGGAGCTGTGTGGGAAGAGCTGTCAGTTCTTGTGTGAACTGCTTTCAAAACGGCAGCTCAAGGTGTGAGCTAAACAGTATTTACTTTAGGGAGTTTGTTTTTTATTTATCTGTATTATTACCGAGGTGAATTTAAAAAGGCTGTTGGAGAGAATTCCCCTGGCACATAGCTTCTTTTACAGCCTTTTAAGTCTTAAGATGTGCTCCTACCCTTTCCACGGCAGAGAACCCTTAACAGATCTCCCGCAATTTCTGTTGATTTTCATAAATCGCCTTTTTTTCCTCTTTCCCGTCTCTCTTTTCTTCTTTTTTCTTCTTCTTGATCATGAGGCATTGTTGTCTCCTCTGACTTCTCCATGCTCGTGTCTTTGTTACGTCGTCCACACCAATCGTTGTAATGGGGGGAAAGCTAAGTGGAAGTGGTGGGCCGGAGCCTGCTTCTGCTTCGTCCTGTTTTAGTAAATAGAACTGTCACTGTGGATCAGACAGGAGGCAGCGCTGTCCGTGCTCCACTTACATCCCCATCCTCCGCTAGAGAGTATGGACGACTTTGAAGGAATGAATACTCCAAAAGAGAAACAGGCTTGTTTTTCGAACAAAATATTCTGTTCGAATATTAAGTCTTGTGGTGGCGGAATGCTATGTTAGGAATAGAGTTCACGTGTGAGGCCAGCACTCCGTTTGCCGCGTGCTCCCAGAACGAGTTGTTGAGGGAATGTGGCTTTTGAAATCGATCAGATCGACCTTTATTTCCGCGCCGACACTCCGATTGCCACGAACGAGCTCCCGATCGGTTCCCGTCACCCATTGGGCCCTCTTGCGGTTTTAAGCCGCTGTGTTTGCATCGTATTCGCGACCGTCCACAAACACTATGTTTCTGTGCCCTGTCGTGAGGACCACCCACTAGTCGCTTCTGTACATGTTCTCCATGTGGTCTTTCCTCCTGTAGCCACGTCATGTCTTCCAGATGAAGCTAATGATGACCACACAGGATGTGTAAGATGAGCGAACTTGCCTTGTGTTGATAGTTAAGGCATCCCATGTGAGAGAGAGAGTGTGTGTGTATGTGTGTGTGGGGGGGGGGGGGGGGGCACCATTAGTGGAATGAATTATGACCTCTGTTTAAATTTGCATGATGATTGTCCCGTGACCAGTCAGTGTTAGCTCAACCAGCCACACGTCCCAGGACGTAGGGAAGATTCATGTGTTTCTCCCCTGCCCCGCAGTCCTGGGAGGTCTCTGTTGTAACTGTACCTCCAGCGTTCCCACCCCTTCAGCAGCCATCAGGACGTGCCGGGCTGATCCCGTTTCAGCACCGTCGGATTTGGAACGTTTTCCGGAGATTTGGGTGGAGTTTATTTCCCTCTCTGTCTCTTTCTGTCTCTCTTGCTTTCTTCTGATTGCCATAGCCTCGGGGCTCTCCGGCGTACACTAGATCCCTGTGATTATATTAATGGCCTCCTGCTCTGAAGCGGAGGCAAAGGACGTCCAAGATAATGGGCCCGGCACTGTGGAGTGGTGGTTTGGGAGATGGATCTCTGACCAGTGGGTCGTAGGTTGAAAGGCTCAGGCTCAGGTAGCATCTTTTGGTCCCCTTGGGCGGGGCGACTAACGGGGAACGGCGTAAGCGAGTGAATGCCAAGACTAGCTGGAGCACTGCAACATGGGAAACGCGTATGAAATCTGGAATGGACCGTTAACAGAGCAATTACCGTACTGTAGCCGGGCAGTATCAGATGTTGGCTATCGTTTTCAGAGCTGGCTGATTGGACGCTCTTAGGTAATGTGGATCGGTGTTAGTCATTCTGCTTTGATGACAGCAACATAGTGGGATTTCATAGTGGGACTGTGTGTGTTCCAATTTTTATCTTTAACAGATTGCACGACGCCCAAAAGCTTTGGTCCTACCAGTTCGTGCATGTGTGCGCGTAACACAACTAAGCTTGCGCACGTACACGTGCTTCGTGGCGACCGTACAGAGCCTGAGGGACTTTGATACGGGTCCGGTAGCTGTAGCGTCCATACCGGACCCAGCCCGACGGGCCTTGACTTGAGTCCGGTGGGAATCGCTCCCCTGCTGGGGAGCCCGTGTGATCCAGTCATGTCAGTAGTCGGTGTTGCAGCGGGAAAGGGTCAATCCCGTCCCTGCTCGCCTTTTCATCCAATTTCTCCCGGCTACAGGCGGCCGCTCTCTGCGCTTTTGTTGTCGGAGGTAATCTGTGAAGTGATCTTAATTATGGAGGTTCGGCCTGTGTTCCCCGCCCCCCCCACGCGCTTTTAATCAAACAGTGTAGTTTGTTGGTAATGAGAACGAGGGGGTAACGGTGTGTCTGCCTTCGCAAGCTGCTGGGTGTCCTATTGAGGCTGAGGGGCCCGGGATGAGCTTACCTGTGTTATACTGTTTCACTGGTCTGTTAGGACACTTCAGCAGGATCACCATTTCTGACGTTCCCCCCCCCCCCGACGTTCCTAACGGGTTTAATTACCGAGCAAACCAGCTGATTTAAGGACGTGCGCGGACTTCTAATCGGGTACCAAGAGCCCACAGGCCTGTAACGGTTCTAAAAATGTTACAACAAACATTCGAGAGCGTGAACACGGTAAACACGACTTCTCCCGCCATACAACGCCACCATTCATTCCCTCATGCCGCCGGACAAGCAATGACCAACTGATTCAATGAATAAAGGGATAAGTTGAAAAGACAAGCGCGGCTGGGGGGTGTTGGGATGGGGGCTTGGGGGGAGGGGTCGGAATCCATTACACATAAACACCCCTTAGCATTGATGGGATGATCCAGGGGGGATTAGACTCGAAATCCTGATGGACGCTGAAAAGGTGAGAGCACGCTGGGGTGGAGGGGGTGGGTGAATAATGAGCACGGCCGGCAGATGTCGGATAGCTGAGGACCTCCCCTCCGCCCCCCCCCGGGCCAGACGAGGTCAAACAGGGAGTCACGTCCAGGTCACCAGGGGTCAGAGGACAGCAGCCGTAGTGAGAGAGCAGCCTGCTGGAGCCTCAGTGTTACCCTCGAAAATTCGACCCCTTAAAATGTTGCAATCCGTCTACATTGCGAGTCCTTTCACAATTGAACCTTTTTGAGACCGTCGATGCGATTGAGACAGTGTTTACATGTGTTTACTGCTGGGATGTCACCAGATCCCCTTAAGAGTCATTCACCACTGGTGACTGGAGAACTGAACTTTATTGTCTTGGCCAGCTTTGTCTTGGCCAGAGTTGTCACTTTAAAAAAATAAGTGAAATCCTTGTTTGACCAGGACAAGAGGGATTTTGCGTGGTCGGTTGTCCAGTGTTAGGGCCAGCTCATTTAGACAAGGTCAGCCGCAGTGACTGGGGTTAAACGGTGTGGCTGCAAAGGTCAAACGTGATTAGCTTCCATGTGACCCACTGTGTCCGTGTGTGTGTGTGTGTCCGTCCGTGTGTGTCCGTGCGTGTGTGTCCGTGCGTGTGTGTCCGTGTGTGTGTCCGTGTGTGTGTGTGTGTGTGTGTGTGTGTGTGTGTGTGTGTGTGTGTGTGTGTGTGTGTGTGTGTGTGTGTGTGTGTGTGTGTGTGTGTGTGTGTGTGTGTGTGTGTGTGTGTGTGTGTGTGTGTGCGTGTTAAACAGAGCAATAGTGAGGGCTAAAGGGAGTGCGTGGTTGCACGTGTGTTTTTGAAGAGTTTTAGGAGCATATTTACGTGT
This sequence comes from Esox niger, assembly GCA_016801105.1. Classification (NCBI taxonomy): domain Eukaryota; kingdom Metazoa; phylum Chordata; class Actinopteri; order Esociformes; family Esocidae; genus Esox; species Esox niger. The sequence continues at coordinate 25,123 of JACXGJ010002089.1, read as the reverse complement.
GAATGTAGGGACAGTTTGCAGCAAGCATAATTTATCTGTAAAGCTCTTGTTATAACTGTCTCTTAGTAAAGTGTTCCCAGGCCCAAATCTTCCACGGCCAACTCACATCATGGCCTTATATTATTAAATGTTGCCTCCATGCTTAAGGAAGAACGACAGATGGCCTTTTTCATAAATCATGCTTATAAGATGATTACAGAAACTACCACCCAGCTTCACTTACAGTAGCTTACATTCTTCCGGGTCTGTTTATCGTGATGTCCTTGTGGGGGGTTAAAACCATCCCCACCCCCCTCTTATGGTAATTATTATTTCAAAAACGCTGATGACAACATCAGTAGATCGACTTGTACCCCAAAAAAAAGAAATACATTTAAAGTAGGCGGTTAACTGATAAAAAAAGAAACAGCACACAGTAATGATATAGCTGGGTGCTTTCTTTGCCGCCTTCTTGACATGTAAGCCTCCTTCTGTTGCTTTTTACTTGTGTGCTTGGCTGAAAGTTGCTCATAACAGGATGTTAAATATATAGCTGTGAGTGGGGGTGGGGGGTGGAGGGGGGGATTATGTCTGTGGGGTTGCACTATTCCTTGATATATGCGCCATGTCAGGCAGGCATTGTCTCCTGGGTAAAGAATGATAGTTCAAATACCTACCATCTCTCCCCTGGTGCTCCAAATGCTTGGCTTTGAAGTTTTTATAATCCATCTGTCATCTTCGAGCAGGGAGGGCACATGTTCTGTACTGCTCAATTACCAAATTTTCTTTTGCCAGCTACAATGAGACAGGAAGCAAATACTATGGGCGACCCGAAACGAGAGAGAAGGAGAGAGATGGCTCAAAATTTAGCATTCCCGGCATTCTCACGCTCTCGATTGTGTCCCTTTTATAACCAGAGAACAAAGTGTGTTTGTTGTGAGTGGATTGCCTGAAACACTTCCTACTGTTACAATTATGAAGCATTTGATTGAATTCTTATTGTTTTAAATACAGCAGTTTTAAAAAATGTTTTGGGGGTAAAACTGCCCATTCATCCCATTTAACAGCAATATCTTTACAGTTTACTAATCATATTTCGCTTGAATTTTGATTAATCCAATGCAAGAAACAAGAGGTAATAGATGTTGGCTTGGATAGTGAGGCGAAATGTGCATTTTGATTATGCATAATTCATTTCTTGTCTTTAAGATGCTCACAAAAAAGCATTGGTCGTCAGTTTGATGTACATTCTAATGAAGTTTGTTGCAGTGCATCGCGCTGAAATCATCTTTAATTGGACAAAACTGTGTTGCAGCGACTTAAAGCTACAATGAGAAGCCTAGAACTTCAGATACACTCTCTTCAACAGAAAAATAACAACAGCAGCCGTTGCAAATTAGACATCTGAAACATTCCCCGATTTACATAGCAAGAAAAAGGCTTTTCATTATTTTACCTTTAATACGGAAGCTTTTAATTATTTTACCTTTATTACACAACAGTGTTAGATCTTCCTGTCTTATTTCTTATCTGCACTGAAAGAGAGAAATAAGACTCAAACAAGATGAAAGATTGTTACGAGAAGGAAAATGACTATTTGGCATTCTTTTGTTGCCTTTGAAACTTCAATATCTTAATTGTTTCACCACGTTATACGTCTTCATTTATGAAGGAATAACATGTTGGGCCTTTCTTCCTGAATAAAAGCAGCACCCATCTGCTTTTGGAGCCACTGCTGGCCGCCTGCTCATCGCAAAAATAATACTCGTCCTAATGACTTCCACATATTTTGAAATCTCCCTTTTGAAATTGGTCTTGGCAGATTATTTGCAGGTACTTGAGTTGCATCTGTTTGCAATTTTGCAAATGTGGAAGACTTTAATGCAATGCTCCGTGGGAGCCGAGCTGAGGGGCTATTTTAATCCTAGGATAACGCTGGCTGTCATCGCAAAGCTCGGCCCCTGCCTGTGTGAATCTCCCCTAAGGTGGAGCAGGCGTAAGACACCAGAAGGGGTCAAGGTCGAGACCTCTGATGGCCAGGGTCGCCGCGGCCTGTTGTTCTTACCTGGTCCGTCCACTTCCGATGTCTTACAGCAAGGCCTTCGCTCTGCTTGCTCTTTTAGAATAGAAGGGATTCGAAAAAAGAAATCCTGTTTCTTCTTTATTCCATGTGGCGAGCAGCTGACTGACCCCCTGCCCCCCCCCCCCCCCCCCGGGCCTCTTTAAACAGTAATAACCTACCCTATAGTCCTCACAGTGTTATCAGGACACATCCTAGCCCGCCCAAATGTAATTGTTGTAGGTGGTTCCAATTACAATAATTAGAGATATCATCAGGGTTGTTTATTCAGTCCAAAGATAAATGAAAACGCAGAGCTTTTAACTGCGTACTTTCTTTCTTTATTTGTTTTTATTTTTTATTATTTTTTTCAGGAGGGGGGGGGGCATTTTGTTTTATTAGGACTGTGGGGAGGGGATGCCAGAGGAGGAATTATGTTGAAAGTGTATGCCTTGCAACTTTCTCCCTGTTGGAAATGTTTATTTGAACAGTAAGCTCATGATTTGAATATTTGTAATCCATGCTTAAATTTACAGGCCAGATGAACTTTTTGGCACAGAATGGCAACCATAAGTAGGATTTTCGGAAAAGCTTTACAGAATTTTAAGCCATTTGCATGGCTTATATAATTTAGAGGGGGAAATGTGTTCTATCTTATTACTTTATACCTTTAAAAATTGTATTATTCCCCCTTAAAGTATAGGAGTACTTCTGAAAGTACTGTGCATTTAAAGCACACAGTGAGGACATTGGGAAGAATACGTGAGGACAGAGACGAAATGCGGTCACCCGGGCTCTGGAGTGGTCTCTCTCCCTGTTCAATTCAAATGAGTTTACTCCATATTGACTTGTAACGCTGAAAGGCCACCCATCTTGTAGGCTGAGCGCTCACTGAGCTGAGCAAAAAGGAACGCTTTCTTAAATGATGCTAATCAGTCCGGAGGGCCCTGGCCTCCGTCCCTCATCAGTTTTCTGTAATTCAGATGTGGCTGAGAACCTGAAATTAAACATGTCAGGGTCTGCGCGCGTGCACGTGTGTGTGTATGTGTGTGTATGTGAGGCAGAAGGAGGGTTTAAACAGAACCAAATTAGCGGATGGGAGAAATAGCTAAAGCCTCGGCTTTCTCGAGGGTGACGCGACGGTGAATGTCAAGGCCGCATCGTTTCTCCCCTCCAGGCTCTTTTGCCGGAGAATTTTGCCGCTCCCGAGACGGTGGCGTTTTACGCCGATGCCGATGGAGGCGGTCCTCCTTCGACCCGAATGGAGCCTGCGGGCGGAGCGCGGGGGGGGGGCGCGCGCGCCCGTGCGCGCGTGCGTAGACGCCAGTTGGGCGAACAGCTGAATCGCGGCGCAGACCCTGCCCCTCCTAGGCCTTGGCAGTTAGCGGTGTGAAAAGCCTGCTCTTCGAGGGCATTATATAGATTAATGTGCTGCGCCTGGGGCTTCCAGCGACACCTCACCAGGGAGGCCGTGCAGACGATCCGCGGGCTGACGGGGGTTAACGGGAGACCGGGGATTGTCGGGGCCGCGTGCGGCGGGGGGGAGCCCCCGTCCTGGGGAAGGCAAACAGAGGCTTCTGGCCTGGATATCGGGGGGGATTGCGTGGGGCCCGTGTGACCTACGATGGGCATCATCTGGCCCGGGCATCTCATTATAAGACCCCGGTCTCCTTAGCCAAAGCAGTTCTACTGTCTGGTCCCCTGTTTCTGCCAACTGAGACACTTCCTTTAAAACACACACGCGCACGCACACACGGCATCGCTGTAAGTATAAAACAAATACCAACAGAAAAGAACAACAGCGTGCTAATCTATGTAAGTCGGAATCAAATCTTGCCTACGCAAACAGCACATTAAGAGCCACAACGCTCCCATTGTCGTCTCTCTCTCCGTAGAACGTTAATATTTCAGAATCTCTGATTTCATAACTTGACTTTCTATAGCACAACCGGGGAGATTTATTATCAGGATTTCAGCACATTCCATTCAAGATTAGGCCCAGCTGGTTATGTATGTGTTTGTGTTCGAATGCTCTGGGTGGTACCATGTACTCTGTTATATATGTACCTTGGACACAATGAGATGGCTGGGGTCTCTATCTGCCTATCAGTCTGGCTATGCACGCTGAGTGTGTTCGCGCGTGCACACGTGTGTGTGTGTGTGTGTAGTTGTGCGTGGATTGTTCTAGCAGGAGCGCTGCTTAAATAACCTACTTTTGTCTGACAACAGCATCAGTTGTAGAGGTGCACATATGCAGAAAGCTATTTGGAAAAGCGTCCTCGTGGCTGTCAGCTTTTATTATGCGCGAAGGTGTCATGTTTGTAACGAAGCTGAGTGCAGATGGCAGAGTGGAAGAAATGGATCACTAATTTTAACAATGATTAATGAACAGAGATGGAAAATGAATTACATTGGACTGTTGGAGGCGAGGAATATTTTCGGTGAAAATGTTAACTTCGTCTGCCAGGCTGGTGCCTTACTGAGTGGGGGTGGGTGGGGGGGGTGTGTGTGTGCGCGTCCATACGGGCGTGTGTGTGTGTGTGTGTGTGTGTGTGTGTGATCCACCCTACCTCCTTAATAAAATCAACACTTCACTGCTTTTCTCTATTACTTTAGCGTGTCCCTGTTTAAACACGTCGTGTGCCTTACACGTCGTACTACCCCCTGTGTATCGCTCCGCCTCTAAAAGAACACACGGCTTAATAGTGTAAACAGCAAAGGTTATCCTGTCTAAACATTTTAAGGAATTTCCTGGAATCCTCTGGAATACAGCTAATACGTTGCCAACCATCTTTAAGTTTCAGAGAACCACTAACGTTGAGGATTTTTAATCCCTTCCCAAATATACCGCTATTAACCCCACGTTTAAGTTATTCGGCGGACCAACGTAAGGTGTGCGTACATTTTTGTAATGGCTGCCCGCCCCTGTGGACATTGAGGCCACAACCCCAGGCCGCGCTGTACCGCCGTGCTGTACCGCAGCTGGCCTGACTCTTTCTGTGAATGAGGAGGTGAGCTAAAGAGTCAGCCAGTCCCGACTCAGCCCTCTCAAATAAACATCTGAAAGACCTAGTGGCAAAGTCTCGCCTGTGAGAAAGAGCTTCATGAGAGCATCTCATCGTAGTTTCCTCTCTCTCTCTCTCTCTCTCTCTCTCTCTCTCTCTACTTCTCTCTGTCTGCTGTTTTCTTTTTTTCCCATCCTCTATTCATTTCGCTCTCAGTCTTGCATCTTTTTCGATGTTCGCAGGGTGGGCTGCTTCTGCCGTCCAGGCGTAATAGGTGTATGTGAACTATTTTCAATTTAATTAAGCTCCTGATGGGAAATACTTAAAGGACAAAAAAATACAACAACTTCTGGAAACAATGTGAGTGTGCGGAGAGGAGCTCTCAGGTTACCCAGCATATGCTAAGCACTCAGCTAACATACACAATGCCTTTGGTGTACAAGGTAGGGAAAATGCTCCTGGGAGCCAATTTAGAATGTGACTTAAGGCAAGCATGCCTTTGTGTGTGTGTGTGTGTGTGGGGGGAGGTGGATGAGTGTGTGCGCTTATGTGTGTGTGTGTGCATGTGTGTCTTTTCCTGGTACTCTTCCTGGTACTCTGTTGAAATAGTAGTGCTGATTAGAATTCCCTCAGCAGACTCCTGGGGTGGGCTTCTTTAAGACCCACATCTGTAGCCCTGTCCCGGCTCCCGTCCCAGCTTCAGACACGATGTGAGGCCTCGACCCCAAACCGACTCACTCTGCTACTTTAAAGGGAGGGCAGGATGATAAGTTCACATAGCTCTGCTTATTTATCTTCTGTTAAGCGGCAGGCCTTTTAAGCGGTATCCGATAACGTGATGTGCTCTGTAGGTTTGTTGTGACCCGACTTAGGTTCTGCTTCGAGCGTTGTTTTTTCACACCAAGCCATAGACAATCCCCATTTTTATAGGCTCCATACTGTAACTTCATAACACTTTAGTTGCATTGCATTTTTACAAATGTCGGTGTGTCTGCACTGGTTCACAGAGAGTTCAGGAAAATGACCCAACCTTTGAAAAGTATTGAAGCCAATGTTTGTTTTGTTCTGGTGTTGTTTTCTGTGTAGCCATTGTAGACACTTGTCAAACTTCAATAAGGACTGGCGCTGAATTTCCTGGTTTGTCTGTTTTGTTTACAGGTCTCCCTCCCCTCTGCAATCCTGTCCGCGTTCTTCCTGAGCTACGTCGTCAAGGCGGCAATTTTGCAGGTATGGCTCAGTGGCACCCCCGTTGATCACAAAGAGGAGGATATTAAACATGTCTGTCACGCTCCCCTTTTTACCGGCATGGTACTGGGGGAGGGAATTTAACAAGTGGATGTGAACTTTTCAGCTCAACGCTGTCACCTTTCTAATCAGGAAGTGAAATCTGTAGCAAGGCACTCTCATTTAACTTTCCTGGCCCCTCAAAGTAAAAAAAAAAAGAAGAATGAAAAAAAGAACAATCGCTCTGGAAGTAATGCGATTTCTAAATAAACGCCCGCCTGTCAAAAGCCGAGACGCATTTACTTCCCCAATGTAGCTCAAGGAGACAATTAGCAAACAGAGGTGACACTGTAAACAGGTGCACCCATTATTCCTGGGGCTGATGGCGATATATCCTCATCTCCGAGACTGATGGTAGATCATGTGACAGGGAGGATGAAGGATCTGTCTGCATCAGGGCTCGGCTGATCGGGTCTGCCAGCGGTTTGCAATGTCCTCCCCTCACCACTGTCACCATCGTCTTTGTCATCATCATCATCATCTTCTGTGTTCTTTATACTCAGGGTGTGTTGGTTCGATGGCTTCGGCCCTTTCTAGGTTTTTCCTACCATATCTTTTTTCATTCCTCCCTCTCTCTCTCTGTATTTTTTTCTTTCCCTAAATCCCCTTCTTGTTATTAGTTACACATTTTTTTGTCATAGTTCTGCGTTTTTTTTCCATTCATACCAGACCGTCGTCCTGTGAGAGGTCAAGTCGGTTTGTAAAAATGGATTGCTTGTGAAGTGCTAATCAATGAAAACCTTTTCTCTTGAAGCTGGAAAATTCCAGCTATAACATTTATTGAAAAGAGATTCTACCGTTGGAGCTTGAATTATGTGACAGCTGTCTTATATAGCCTGCAGCTCTCCCAAGTCAAATGATCAAACAGGCTTCACACATTATACAATACACCAAAAGATTCTACACATTTCATCATTTCAAAATATAGATGTTGTCTCTCATTTAGAACAGAAAAAAAGACATACACTGATCCAAAAGTATGTCAGTCTCAAATGACGTGATATGCCGTCTTTCCGGAATGTGAGTAACAGTGTGACCTCGATGGTTATCGTCGCCAGTGTTTGGACTGCGATTACACGCTGCGACGTATTAACCAAATGTAGTACGGTGAGTCACTCTTTTGGCTTGTGCCACATCAGAGGTATGTGAGACAGATCTCCGTCATATTGGATCCATCACGAACACATGCGTTCCTTGACGCATTCTCACAGTAGTTCTCACACCAGGCACATATGCAACGGTGAACCTTCGGGCTTTCACCAAAGCATATCTGGTCCGTCGCAAAAGCAAGGCCTAGCGCCGCAGAAAGATTCCTTGAATACATGTCATAGTTCTCATGTCAGCTACAGTCTGGCCAACGCTAGCTCCGGTCCATAAACTGTATGTAAAAGCAGAATGCCAAGTCCATTAAAATAATTTGGGTGTACCTCAAAAGACAGGGTGAAGGTTAGCTTATGGGCTAGCTGATGTCTAAGGGGACCTTTTTCACTCTGGCCTTTGGATGGATTCAGTTAGCTGAGCCTTTCACTGTTGGGAGAATCTATCCTGCTGTTAGAAATACGAATTGATTGGCATCCGAGAGACACATTTTGTCTCTGACAGTTTTGACAGGATTAGTTGAAGGAGCAACAGTCTTGGTGAAGTTATAATGATAATAATTATTTAGCATTTTTCATTGCAGGATAATTATTGAAGAGGTTCATGTAGTCGTCGGTGTAATCAGTAAAAAGCGATTACAGAAAATCCACAGGGTAACAGACGGCATTTTGTTGTTATTTTTATTATTATATTAAACTAGTACACTTAATGCCAGGATGAGGACAATCAAAAGAAATCATTTATAAAATTGGCATCTCTTCAACCTAAAGCAAAATCAAATAAAAAAAGAAAGAATAGAAAGAATCCCATCCTTAATTAGGACTCGTTGGTGTCCTTTGCCCAAGCCACCCAATCAGCCCACACCACACTGTACCACAAAAAGCCCTTCAACTCAAAGAGCGGTACTTAAACAGAATATCCTGACCCCCGACTTTGTCTATTAGCATAGAGTGTGTTGCATTTGTCGCTCAGCACGCAATCGGCACGAATAAGGTCATCGTTTGTTCGTTTTGCTCCTTTGCGATGCGCCTACCCGGCGTCCACCCGGACTTTAAACAGTGCCCGGGCCTCTGATATGTGCTTTTTTTTCCTTTTATTGTACACGACCAGCGAGGAAGAAACAGGCTCTTGCTTTCCAGGGTCGGAGAGATCGGAACACGGAGGCTGCTGCCCTACATTCCTGACTAATTGTATAATTGGAAAAGCTCTCCAAATGAGCAACCCCCCCCTTCCTGGGCTGATCTTCCCAGCGCTCCCCCACAGCCCCCCCCCCACCCCCATCAAAGCAAATCACAAAAGAGCATTTTGGGAATAATAAGAATTTGAAAAGGCATCCATTAGTGATCTCGTGTTCCACTGCTGCTGTTGGTACTCAGTCTGCTGCGGTTGGTCCCTGTTCACCGATGACGGACGCTTTTCTCTGACCAATATCGTCTGTGTCGGCTGTGGACGACCTTGGAACTAGCCTATCCGCCCCGGCGTTTTTGGAAAGCCCGCCTTGGCTGGAAAAAGTTTCTCTGATTTCAACTTTTGAAAATGTAGCCCCGCTGTCACTTAACCTGTGATCTACCTATGAGCTGTCTCTGCTTTCATATTTTACTGTTACGCTTGCGCTCATGGTCGAATTGGTTTTTCTGATTTAAGGCCCCTCTTAAGCGCCGTTCATTTCCATGGATACCGAAGGGCGGTGGGATGATTTCTGAGGATGACGGCTCTAACAGGATTCCAGAGTGCAGTTAAAACGAATCTGTTAATTAACCCTATTGATCGGTAAAAAATAGAGGCAAATGAGATTTGCATATACCGAGAGTGATCAATGCATTAACTGATTTTTCTTTCTTTTTTTTTTTCAAAATCAGATTTCCTCACTTTTCAAGGGAGCGAGGGAGAGTTCAGACTAATGTGGATCGATCCTGTGTCTTACAGACAGGAATACAAAGCATTGTATTAGTCACTGAAGGGTGAAACATATCAGGGAGACATATGTTTGAAGTTTGGTATGTCCACTAATTTACAACTCCAGCCCCATTGTTTTGCTTACCCGTTGAAACAACAGTGCATCATTTTCTGAGATTTCCTTCGAGTCTTAAAAAGAAAAATACATAATCGCATTTGTAACTGAATGTAACACACGTGGAGCAAGGTGATATTTCTTCAGGGCAAACAAAATCTCTTTCTCTCTTTACATATCGAGTTGAAGGCAACGGCATGAACGCAGCCACAGACGAAAACAACAACACGAAGAAGGAAAAAAAGTGTTAAAAAAGCAATATGCTGTGCTTTTATCCCCCCTCGAGTGCAGCTTTAATATAGCGTATTGATTTATAAGGCTTTAAATGCGATCCTCTGCGCGACGAGTCAAGGGCGACGAGAGATGGCTGCAGTCGGGCTATATGGCAGTCATCGGGCGATCCAGAAAGCCTCTTTCTGAATAGTTTTGGAACACAAAAGGGTAATTGTTTTAGCCCAGATGTTGCTTTCGCACAACAAGCAGGATACAATGTTCCGACTGAGCTGATGAGCCCAATCAGTGAAATGATTAAAAATTGATTTTGTCCCTGTAATTACAGTATGTAAACTACTTAGCCAGGATTGCAAAGGAAGTGATTTTCTAATTACGTATATACTCTGGTGTCTAATGATTGGTTTTTTGAAGTAATGAAGAGAGGGTCCTAACGACTCCTCTGTGTTCTGTTGTTCAACACAAAAAAAAGAGAGACCATCGTTAAGACAAGGCACCAGGCAGACAAAGAGCTCAAATTGAATTTTGGCCAACGCTAACATGCACGGATTCTGTTTGGTAACATGCGATCCAGACTGTAATGGTGCCTGTGTCTTCTGCAGGCTCCCCAGTCCAACAATCTGGACCCTCCAATTAAGACCTCCGGGGGTTACGACATCATTGTCAACCGACCCCCCCCCCCCATCTCCAGGAGACACACGCAAACATGCATGTGTACAAGCGCGCGCACAAACAAGAAATACGTCTCACTCTAAACACGACAACAAGCACAGCGGTCCTTTATCGTGTCATTTAGCAAGTCAATATGGCGAGACACAAATGTGTTGTCGGTAAGACTATCCTCTCCCCTTCAGTTCATCAGACACGATGATATCCTAGCACTGTGGCTATAATCACGGTGTGTTTCTGGATGGGAGTCTGACAGTAGTATTGTCATTGGCCACATTACAATCCAGAACACTTGTTTATCTTTTATTCCGTTTTTCCAAGTGTATGGATCAGAAAAAAATCAGGCTGTCCGTCCTCTCTGGCTGTCTTTACAAGTTCTGAACAGTTCCAGGTCACGTGTGAACGAATGAACTTCTGATACAGATCTGGCCTAGTACAGAGTCTGTGTGATATGGGCAGATCTAAAAATGGTTTCATGGGTTTACCAGGGGAAATAGAGAGATTAACTTGCTGGGACAGAGTGGATTATTAGGAAAACACAAGTCATATCAGTCCAAAATGTTCATTATATCAAACCTGCTCTACAGCATAGTACTTTGGAATCAGATTGGCATTTAGCAGGGCCAAAATCCGGTGTTGTTGTTGTTGGTGCTGCTCATGTGGTTTAAGATTTTCCGAAATTTTTCGGTGACACAAATCCAGATCCATTTCGGTGATCCAAAACTTAAGACATAACAAAGAAAACTAGAAGGTGGGAACAAAAGAAGCTTTGAAAGGCTGCCAGTATCTAACTGTACTTTCAGACGTGGTTGATTGTAAGAGAAGCCGATAGCACAGCCGGCATAACCCTTTAATAATTCATTTAGTTAGGCTATGTTCTATCATTTTGTACCTTTTGACATGCGATATTGAAATTTAATATTGCATCAATACAAATGATGTATTGCCAGTCGGCTCAAGGATGTGGATTGCGTTAAGATTGTCTTTTAGTCCCTACTCAGTTCAAAGCCACATTGTACTAGAGCAGAAAGGCATACGAAAAAATCTGTCTTTCCAGAGCTTTGATATGTATGTATAAAAATGACATCTTAAAACGCTCTGGGAGAACTTCTTTCCTCTAACCAAAGTCGTGTCTGAGACGGGAAGAAAGGGAAAAGAAGGGAACATGACAGTGGAGTTTAGGGGAGACATCTTAACGTTGCAGAGATCTTTGACATACTCTTTAGTTCCGTGAAAATCCCCTGGCAAAACTCAGAAGCTCACTGCCATGTGAGGGAGCTTTGGGTGCTGTGTCTGTAATAGGCTGAAGGCCAGCCTATTTATCCATTATTGTATATTCATAGATCGGCTCGTTTGTTGTTCAGCCTCTCTTTACTATTTACTAACTAACCGCTGAATCCCTGAGATGTTGCATGCCCACGTTTCTCAAGTCGTATGCTCTCCTGATGTTTTCTTATAATGCAATAGACAGGATGTACTTGATTGTATTGAACTGGGATCCTGCTCTGTTTTTATCTGTGGTGCTAATGATTTCCTGTTTGTGCTATATTCATGACGCTTCTCCTGGAGACAAGTCTGTTGGTGTGACATCAACACTGTCTCTCTCTCTCTCTGTCTCTCTCACTGTCTCTCCTTTTCTCTCGGTCTCTCTTGCTTTCCTTCTCTCTGTCTCTCACTCTCCATCTATTATTTGCATTTCCAGTGATCTACGGATGACAATTAGAAGATCGAAAGACAACACTTTAGGTGAGGAACCATGCATACTGTCTTTCTGTCATACCACACAGAGGTGAGATTGGGAAATTGGACCCAACAGACAGTCTTATATTCCCCATTTATCTTGCCAGCAACACCTAGCTATTTCCATTGATGTATTTTCCGGTACTACGCCAGTTGAAACGGCTTCCGTTTGGAGCGTGGTGCAGCCTGTCAGGTTGGTTCCCTGGGCCCGTGACGGTGGGAGATGGATCTCGTGTGAAGGGGCTGCTTTGAGGCTCCACCGAGCCTCTCCCTGCACCTTATGTCCGGGTTTATTAGTCCACCTGCATGTTCCCGCCGTTCTCCGGAGGGCGCGCCTGCTGCGGGGTTGCAACACCTTGGCGCCCGGGGTCGTCCGCGACAGATGACCTCTGTCTGTCATTCACCGTAGCAAGTGCCTACCTGACGGACAGGCAGGCAGGCAGACATACAGACAGACAGACAGACAGACAGGCAGACAGTCAAGCAGGCAGAGCCCAGGCGGACTTAATCCGGTTCACCCAGGGCTTGTTGAGGGAGCTCTTCCCTGTCCCGGTTGTCTCGGTGGGGGACGGGCTGTGCAGCTATGTGTGCATTTGTGTGAGGGATGTCTGTGTGCTCGCTGTCTACCGGGGAACGGACTGTTGACACACTTCATTTTTCAAAACGTAGGGCCGCCGAAATAAAATGAAGATTGATGCGGAGAAACGGGCAGAAGGCATCCCATATAAATACATATATTATCATTTACACACGTGTGGCACATCTCACGAGTGTTATGCATACACATGATCAACGGCCCACACATGCTCACGGGGGGGTGGGGAGGGGGGGTTGGGGGCTCAGCCGTTATTAAAGCTATACGCCGTAATTGCATTTGATCTCAAATAAGCACAAATTCAGTCCATCTCGCGCGTAAAGATGGCAGATGTGATGGACGACCACATTAGCGCTGGGGACAACATTAGATTTGCTCAAAATTATTGATCTTTTGTTTGCGAGCCAAGTTGGCAATAAATAACCGCCTAAGAGAGATGTGACTCATTATCGCCGTGCCGACTGACAGACCTCGGTCAAAACAACTCTCCTTCCCGGCCACTCTTTTCTCAGTGGCGGGGAGGCTTATAACTCGCTTTTAATTCTCATGCTATTATGGCTCCTTTAACTTAAGCCCCCCCCCACCCCTTGTCACTATCTGATTCCCTTAACGTTTTAATCCCGCTACGATAACCTGCATTATTCCACGTTGAACACAGCACGCATTCAGTGGCTCTCTGTTTTATTTCTACCTTCTTACTGAAAAAATCCTTTTATCACACAATGGGTAATTTATATCCATTACCAACGTTTTCAATCCTTTTCAGTATTGCTGTCAGTGCCTTTGGCACAGTCATGATTAATGTGATCTAATAATAGTCTGCCATTATATTTCCTTTAGTAAAACGTGTACCAACATCCCATTCGGTGCCACAAAATTCGTAGCCTCTTAAAATATTTGTCCCTTTTTTTCCCCCCGTCGGGAGGCAACATTGCCGTTTTCTCTCATGAGATACTAGAGGTTTTTAGTGAGCAGCGTTTCCTGTCTTCGGCGCCATGTCTCGGTGTGGTGACAGGGTGGCAGGGCGACGGTGTGTGAGGTAATTCGGACACGTTAGAGCCTTCTTGCGCTGCAGGTAACACGACACCACCTCCCTGCCTCCAACTGGCGGTTTTGCGTTCGATCAGAGCAGTCAGTTATATGTGAGATTCAGACCCACAGCGGACGTTGATTATTTTAGATGAACATTGTTTACAGGGCGCTTCCAGAGAGCCACCACTTAATATTCATTGCCCTGACCGTAGGAGACTGCATTCAAAAAATGGTAGTATGCATAAAATATTTCATATTCGCTTGTGTATTTACTAAAACCTAAATTGGAATCAGTTTCTTCAATACGGAGACAGGTTCGTACACGGTTCATTCACGGGGAGAACGACGCCCTGGAAGGGATGGGGTTGGGGAGAATGGAGCGGGCGGGGGGTGGGGGTTGTGATGAAGGGGCGGCATGCTGACTCCGTGCAGAGCGGGCAGAGGATTTCGCGGTCCAGGAGTGGGCTCCAGTCCCACCGAGCCTGCCACTCAAGGGGGCACGTTTTGGACTGGGGTGCCAAACCCCCCCCCCCAAAGAGTCTTAACCCTTACTGGGCTGTCAGACTCGTATCCAGAATGAACAGGTGGTCTCACAAAACACGGGCATCCATCTCCTCATAACTTATCCTTGTGTGTGCTTGGAGGGGGAGGGAGAGAGAGCAATTCTAACAGAGGGAAAGGATGTGGAAGCGAGAGACACTGAGAGAGAGAAAGAGAGCATAGTGTGAGCTTGTGTGTGTTCTAGTCTCAGTTTTGTTTATTACCAGTGTGGTTGGTTGTACGGACCAGCTTGTGGAGGGTCCCACCTCTGTGTGAAATTGACATCAGATGGCCGTGATCACTGGAACAATATTACACCAGGTCCCATTTAGCAAGGGGGCAGCTGAGGATGGGGGGGCACCTGACCCTGGAGTCAAACCACACTCCGACCCTCACAACCTCAGTGCCGAGCACAGCTGTCAACACTTTACATCAAAACCCACCCCCCCCCCCAAATGCCATGTTCCAGAATCCTTCCTACTCCATTACGGGTAACTTGTATTGAGTTGCAGTTTATTTCTTATTTTCCATCATGTCTTGAATATTTGGTTCCAAGCAGAGAAAATCAAACCATTTGGAAACCAAACAATGTGGGCCAGAATTGAGTACATCTCAACATAGACCGGTTTGTATATTCTTCCGACCGTAAAACGCATCCATCCTTTTGTAGTTATGATAGCTGCGGTAATTCAGACCTGTCAAGATCAAAAACTCCACTGACTTTAACGCTGTTGTTCTTTTTTTGGTGGGAGGTCTTTGTAAAGTATAGCACAAATAAATAAGGAGAGTGTAACTGATAAACAGACTTGGAGAAAACAGCCTTTCTGAGTCAGTGTCGTGTTTACCGATGTCTGATTAAATGCCTGGAGAAAACGCTTGTACAGTTGGTTGTGAATAAATAACTGTCTGAATGTTATGTACCGACTTTGATGGGCACTCCATGTGATTAATGCTTTTTGCATGAAATATGTGAAAGAAAGCGAGTGTTCCCATCAGTACTTTATGAGGACCAAGGCTGGAAGGTGTCGATTGAAGAAATACCTTTTTTATGTTCTCCTAACTGGAACGGTCAGTTGGAAAATCAAAAGCAGCCTTATATTAGGGTTAATACGGTAGACTCACCTTTTCCTCCTCTAGCTCCTCCCCCGTCAGCTATCCTACTTAATAGGGGGAAACCCTTCATGGATGGGGGAGGAGGGCGTGAGAGAGGAGGAGACGGAAGACATTTGGTGGTGGGGGTGGCGGTGAGCTCAGCAGTTTCCTCGCCGGGCCCAGAGGAGACCAGAGCAGAGCTGTGCAGAGTGTCACCGTCTGCTGGACTGAGTCAGGCGTTTCCAGATAAGAGGGGTTAGGGAGAGGTAGGGACAGGATAAGGGAGGGGGCATTGGTGGAAAGAGGGAGTGAGCCATGGAGGGACACAGCGAGCGCTGGGAGGGAGGCAGGAGTGCTGCTCACATGGAGGACGTCCCACCATTTAAGCATCCTTCTGTTATTCCCGTGATGCAATCTGTCTGATGTGATGATGATGATCATAGCGCCGATGACGAAGACGATAACGATGAGCGCACAGGCGACAGTTGTCGTGGCCGCCTTTCCGCTTGCGTCGTCTACCTGTCCAGACGGGAGGCCATATCAATTCTAATTCCCCTTTAATCCCATAAATGTTCAGTTATGGCAGAGGTGGGTCAGTCTCTTAAAGTCCAAGCTGGCTAACCCTCCCTCCCTGATTAAGCACCGGAGGATCTAACCGGAGAATCTGTCTGTGTGGGAACAGCTCTGAGCCGGTGGCGGGCCGCAGCCAGGACCGAAGCAACCCAGCCAGGAGAGACGGTGCCGGGGTTTTGGCAGAGCAGTAGTAGACACTCTGGTGGTGGTTGGGCCTCCTGGCACGTCAGTCTCAGGTTAGCTCACCTAGCAGCTATGTGGAATCTGGCCGCAGAATATGTTGAGGGAGTGTGGGGTGAAGATGTAGCGCCGGTCTGTTGATGGCGAGTAAAACGTGGCGCCCAGAATGCTGATTTATATTGACTTGATATTAAAGCTCGAGCGGCTTGTGACGGACACCTAAATATAGTGGCGTGATGGAGTTTGCCCCGCCCCTTCCATCACCCCGTCCTCGTTCTAAATTTGGACGATGACGCTAAATGGATGTGCTATAATTCAGACGCGTGTGGGCAGATGTGTGTACGTGCGGTTGCGTGTGCGCGCGAGTATGCCCGCCCGCGCGCACGCACGTGTGAGAGCGACTGCTGCGGACGTAGCTGCGCGGTTACAAAGTGAAGCATTATGGCAAAAAAAGTAGTTAAATAATTCAGCGGTCACATTATTTTGTAATGCCATTCTTTAGAACAGAGTCAGTCAGTCTAATAAATGCATTGCAAGAAAGTTCCGTGGATTTTGTGGGGCGCCAGTGAGTGATGGCGGCAGCCAACCGAATTCCAGCTCCCGGCTCCCCCTCGACGCTGCCACGTGACCTGTGCCATATTCCTCAGGACCGACACTGGCAAACCGAAACAAAAAGGCCACATATTTTATGAATGTGTCACATGTAAAGCGGAGGGATTGAGACAGGGAGGTGGCTGATCAAGGTGGGGTGGGGGGTGGGGGGGGGGGTCAGGGGCTGGGAGTTGGCGATCCATCCGTCGGTATCACCCCACCCGCGTGGATCAATTCCTCCAGACGGAGGGCCACCGAAAACGACGGGCTTATTGATTTATCAAAGAAATACAGCGTGCGTGTTGCGCTTAAACGTCCACATAAACCTGAGCTGTCAGGAGCAGAGAGGCAGAGCGCTGACATTTAGCCACACAAACGGAGCGGATGGATTTACCGCGCCGCGCGCCTGCCTCAGCCAGATCATATTCCTTTATTGTGAGTGCCTGGGAGAGGCTCACTTATGGAGAGGATTTTTCACATTAGACCACAGTGGCATAAAGATGTTGCCCCCTCCCCCTCTCCTTTTATGGGAATACATACCTGGCATTAAGACAAGGAGTGGGAGAGTGAGAGAAAAGGCGCGGAGCAGAGTCTGGGTCATAAAAAGGATAGTTTAACAATTGATCGAGAGCAGTGGTGGAAATGGCAGCTGTAAATCAACTTAATCTCCGGCCAGCTAAAGAGTGTTTTCTAATGAGGTTAATGTCACATAATGACCAAATTCCCCCATTTAAAAGATGCCCTCCAGGTGTTTGAAAAAGATAGACGTCGCCAGGCGTCGCCGACGCTTCACGACCCAGACGACACGGAGGGAAAACTTTTCCCACCCAAGGAATGGGTGCTACGGAAAAAGCGCGAAAAAGAAGGGAACGTGCGCAACGCTGAACTGGCTAACGGTTGTGAGAACGCCGGGCTGATCCGACAGGACGGGCACTCCGAAGTGATGCTGCGGCTTCAGAGGAGACCGAATAGTCCAAATGACTGAGTCTCCCCTCAAGGTTTTCAGAGTGTTTATTGAATCTCTTATGTCACGGAAGCTGATACTGAACCGACGACAACGGTTAAAGGATGAGATCATCGCTAGATCCACTCAAGTCAGTTCAAATTGAATGTCAAACAGTCTTCCGGGTCCAACCCCGGTAACCGCGGTAACGCTGCTCTACAACCTACAGGACGAACCGGCGTAGTACATGAGCGGCCCGAAACTACGGCAAAGTTTAGATCTGTGGGCCGACCGCGTGTCACCGAGGCCCTAAAGCTATTATCATGATCTAATTAGGTTTAACATAAGACTGTGTCGTGCCCCTGTCCAAGGCAGCCATGTCCCCGATTCTACAAATTCAGAGCATCCCCATTTCAAAATGCCACTCGCTCACGCTGAGCCCTGCACGCGGGCGGCGGCTACTAATGCAATTTCATACTTTTGCATACTTACAGAAATCCCGGCGTTCACACGATTACACCGATTTTCACGCGTCGGGGGCGCGAACGCTGGTGTGTGTTCACACCCGCTTTTGGGGGTGTGGAAGGCGACCGGATATTTCGTGAGGGAGGCCTCTCCCAGGTCGAAGGCTCTCCGCTAGCAACCGCAGGCGTCGTGTCCCGCCCTCCGACACCCCGTTGTTCCTCTTCTGCTGTAATGAATTGAGCCTCGGATGAAATGATTTTTATTCGGGGTGGGGGGTGGTGGTTGGACTAACATTGCTTAGACACGCAGCCAGTGGCCTATAAAGAAGGCCTTTAAGGAGGGCCATTAATCCACCTGTCCAGAAATACTATATTTATATGTGTATCTTAAATCTAGGCTGAGGTGGTCAAATGCAATTTTGAATTACCAACACTGACATGCAATTCATTTTCGGCATGATTAGCGACAGTGGTGCGACTGGTCGCCTCAGTGGGTGGCTAGGGAGGCCTTCTGCGCACGCCGTGTGCTCATTACAAACTAACTGCTCTGGCTGTGTAAAGAAAGTGCACGTACGTGCACACAAAGCATACCATGTACAGACGCACTCTCTGCGGAGACTTTTCTCCAGGCCGTGGTTGTGTAATCCGCACGTTAGAATAGTGTCCGTACAGCTTTGATACACTTCAGGATGCGCCGTTTCTTTAGTTCGATGCGATTTCACCGTGAGCCCAAGTAGGTCCCTGCTGTATGTACCAGCGTGTTGCACAGTTGTCTGGATGTGTACTATGCTGCCTGTGATGTGTTACAAGCTGCCATGAACTTACTTGTAATGATTTTTAAAGGGTGTGTAACTATTCCAATTCAATCAAATCTGTCACATGTATTTTATAAAGCCCTTTGTACAGCAGTGGTTGTCACAAAGTGCTAACATAGATACCCTGGAAACTTCACCGCCTGAAACCCCACAGAGAGAGAAACAACAAGAATTTGAAGCCTTGCATCTCATGTGAATTTGGCGTTCGTAACATCCCAGAGTGCACCTTTAACTAAAGAAATGGGTCACAGTACAAATGACCTGAAAATGAGGTGCTTTTCATTCTGTTTGTTGAACCCCGTTCTCTCCAACAGCAATGGGAATAGAAATACGATTAAGATTGAGGACTCTCTCACTTTCTTACTCCCCTCATCTGGTTAAACACAGCTGAATGGACCCAATAAGAGGGTACTAACATTTCCTCCATTTTGATCTGTTCAGGTTTCTGAAGGGCCACTTTTACCCGGCGAGGGTGTTTCATTCCTCTTTGATTGATATGTGAAATACGTCTGCCTCCGCAGCTCTAAAGGCAGTGCCATGTGGAGCTGAAAGGTGCTCATTGTCAGGTCAGGGACACTTTGTCAGGAAACAATCCTGTTCCCAAGGCCTGACGAATGTGTCAAAAAAGATACAGCCCCCATTGTGTACTTTAAGAACTTTAATTTTGCGTGAGGTCATTTTAATCCTGATTAATTTTTATAGTCACTGTGGCGTTCAATGGCTAGCCGGTCTAATGCCCCAAAAAAGAAAAACCCACCCACGGACCCAACTAACAATCCGAAACGTAAAGAATTTAAAGGAGAGAGCAGGGGAGAGGTCTTTGTTGAAGGACACATTGGGGTGTATTTAAGTTCTACAAAGGCCTTCTTCTGAATGAATGCTGATTTCTGTGACCAGATTTAAAATGTGGGGGCCTAAAAATAGCAGCGCTGTGATGAAACAGAGCTCGTAAAAAGACAAAACGTCTCATGGGACAGGCAACCTGATGCGAGTTAGACACCCGGGACAATCAGACATCTCCACACTGAAAAAGAACAGCAACCAGAGGCAGCTAGGGAGCATCAGGAATGGAATTAACCGTGATGAGTGAACATGTTAAATCGCACATTTGGATTCTTTAACCTTGTTTTATCTGTGTGTTTTTTTTCCAAACCACACAATGGGGGTTCTGTGTGGATAGAAATATCTTTATTTCGGATGTAGTTCTCAATAACAACCAAGGTTTAACTCCCAGAATCAACCTTAGCCCTGTTTTGGCGACGACTGTTCTTCTGTTTGTCTGTTTGGATTTTTTGTTATTTTTTGTTTTCTGGGTGCCTTTCGACCTCTTTTTTTGGCTTCAAATTGGTGGCACATTTATGCAAATGCAGTAGACACCTAGAACCAGAGGAATATGTGACAGCTGTGAAGGAAAATTCAATTAAGACACCCCTGAGGTGTGGTAATTGATCTGCACTCTCCTCTCTCTTTCTTCTCTTCTTCTCTTTTTCCGCCTTTTGCCGTTGTTGTTTTATGAAAACAAAATCCTGTTTCAAGATTGAGAACTGCTACTGTCAGGGTGACTCATCAGTAGTTATTTATATGTACTGCAAGTTTCTCTACAGGGGGGAATTCTACGCAATTTACTAAATGGATAACTGTCTTTATTCCTTCTGGTTTGGCGTTCAGTGTTCACGGCTGCTCTTTAAAGTTTTCCCGATCTCATTTTGATTCTCCTAACTTCGTAGGGAATGGGATGAGGGTATGAGTTGGTCCGTTTGAAGGAAAGGAGAAATAAGGCAAGTTCAAGCTAATCAAGCCACCAGAGATTAGTGAACGGCGCAGGGGACAACCCAACTGGTTGCAATGTGATGCTGTCAGTCGTACCATAGCATTGTCTCCCCCTTGTCCTGACTGGTGGAAACTTCTCTCTGTGCTCGCGCTCCCCCCCACTCGACCCCCCCCTCCTCCTCCTCCTCCTGCTCCTAGGTGGAGGGTTCCAAGTGCGCGATGGTGCATTAATACGGACACCTGCTTTGTGCTGGCGGCCGGCGGATCGCCTGTTTCGCCCGCTCCCCCTCTTTCATCATCCTTCTGCGGTTTGTCTGGAATGGGCCTACCTGATCTGAGAGAACGCTTGGCTGGGGTTTTGCTCTCACATTCATCTTCAGGCGAGCCAGGCAGGCAGGCAGGCAGACAGGCAGGCAGGCAGGCAGACAAGCAGACACGCAGGCAGGCAGGCAGGCAAGCAGACAGGCAGACAAGCAGACACGCAGGCAGGCAAGTAGGCAGGCAGGCAGGCAAGCAGACAGGCAGACAGGCAGACAGGCAGACAGACAGACAGGCAGAAGTTTGTGGATGTAGCACCGTGTGTGTGCGTGTGTGTGTGTGTGTGTGTGTGTGTGTGAATGGTTGCCTGGAGGTCTGTCTGAATCCATACGGTATGTGACTTACTCTATATGACGCATGCGATGGACTTCCAGTGTAACACGCTGGCTTTAGCTCTCCTCGCCTCCCCGCAGCCACTCAGGCTTAGGCAGTACATGGAAGAAGGAACCAGTGTTAGAAGCCAACCCACGTCCTTGAAAAAAAGAAAGCCCCCCCACACTGTTCATAAAATCAGGCAGAACTCCCTCCTTCACAAAAAAACCCGTAATGTCGAATACTTAAGAGGGCACAATATGTTCTGTTGCATTATACTTTGTTAGCAGGGAAACAGGCAAAAGGGCAGTGAAAAGGAATACTTGCTATTTAATTACTGTCAGCTGAATGAGCTCTGTTCAGTTCGCCCCCTCCCTGATGTAAAAATTCTTATTCACTTAGTATGTAGGTCACATTACAGTGGTGTCTGGTTATTGGACATGGGCTTAGATAACTGTTTGTTGAGTATTAAATGCTTTTGCTGCCTCAGCACCCCTTCTAACTGGTATTTTTCACACAGCTGTGCTACTGAAAGGAGGCAACACTGCAGCAAAAATCATGTCACCCCCCTGCCCCCGCCGAAATGCGAAGCTGGGTGTGTGCTGTAAAAAAGATTTAGTGACACAAATTTTAACATATATGTATGTGTGTGTGTGTATATATATATATATATATATATATATATATATATATATAAATATATGTGTGTGGGTGTGTGTGTGTGTGTGTGCTTTTAGATTGAGAAAGGGAATTCTGTACAAACTGTAGTTACAACCACAAAGCCAGTCATTGGAATGGCAAAGAATAAAACAGAGATGTGCTTTTCTTGCTGAAAGAAACCCAGTGACCTGAGGCCGAGCAGATGAATCTGTGCTTTCTTTACTCTTATCCATGTTTGCTTTCACTGACCTTGCGCTCCGCTAATGCCAAGCTGCTTTCGCACAGTGCTGCTTTAATGGTGCAGATAGGCCCAGAATGTTGCCGCAGAGTTTTTCTGTCGAAGGTTGGGTCTAGTCTGTTGTTTCTGGCCAAACGGGAGCTCTTGGTTATTTCTCTTCCACCCCCCCCCCCCCGTTGCTTATAACAAGCCCAGATGGCGATTGATTTTTCAAGTGCTGACATCCCTGCCCAAGAACGCGCTCCCTTCCCTCTTTACGCCGAGAGACTCAGCCGCGCTAACATCATGATGCGATCATCAGCTTTGTGCCGCCAACGTCAACCATTGATTGACAAAGCGAGCGCAAACACACATGCCGCGGGAAAAAAAGGACGGACAAAAAGCACACGCGCGTATTCTTCAAACCCACTTTCTTAAAGGAGACTGCGGGGTCTGTGAAGACGTCAAGGTTCATGGAAGAACGCTTGGGAGACCTACTGGTTCAGAAAACACAGAACTTTGTCCGGCCCTGTAAGGGGGGGTATCAGAGGGTCATTAGGAAAGCCCTGGACAGGGAGAGCAGGGGAGTAAAAGGCCCAAAGTGGTAGCGGTGCTCATTCGCTTTGCCGTATCTCCATGGAGTCAACGTCGAAGCTAAATGATGTCATTGGCTAACTAGCCATTCTCAGGCCATTGCCTCTGTTTGCGTGACTAAATACATACAATTAAGGGCCCGGCACTTCTCAATCTCTATGAACTCATTGTTATCCCGGGTTCAAGTGCACTGATAATGGGGGCCGGAGGAAAACAGGCGTATCATCGAGGCGCTGCACACAGAGGGCTGGTGGGTAAAATAAATGTCTCATTATTAGTCCGCATTCTCTTTCGCCCAAGAGCACAGCTCGCTCTTTTTCTCTCCCTCTCTGGTTCTCTCTGTTCTTTTCACTCTCTCTTTTGTTTCGTGAGGTCCCCTTTGTGGGATCGGTGTTGTCTTTTTACGATGCATGATTTCTGCGTGGCTACGGTATGACGCAGGGCTGTAGGCTTTTCGCTGCAGCTGTAGACTTGTGAAAAAGGCCTTTCTCTGCTCTAGCTAATTCCCCCTTTAACTGCACCATTAGGCCTCGGGGGCCGCCGTAAAAATCGCTGGACGGTGGACAACAAGACAAAAACGAAGAGAAAATCCCTTGTTTAGATACAATTTATTATGCAACTCGGAATGGTGGCTTGTACGATATTTGCGGTTGAACAGACCTTACCGTAGAACGAAGAATGGACCTCGTAAGAGTTCTATCACGTTCTACTTGATGAGGTCATATTCGTTTATAGTCTTGCCACTCAGTCAGGTAAAACACTCAGTCAGGTAAAACACTCAGTCAGGTAAAACACTCAGTCACTCAGTCAGGTAAAACACTCAGTCAGGTATAACACTAAGGTAAAACAGTCAGTCACTCAGTCAGCTAAAACCCTCAGTCATGTAAAACACACAGTCAGGTAAAACACTCAGTCAGGTATAACACTCAGTAAGGTAAAACCCTCAGTCACTCAGTCAGGTAAAACACTCAGTAAGGTAAAACCCTCAGTCAGGTGAAACACTCAGTTAGGTAAAACAGTCAGTCACTCAGTCAGTTAAAACACTCTGTCAGGTAAAACACTCAGTCACTCAGTCAGATAAAACACTCATTCACTCAGTCAGCTAAAACCCTCAGTCAGGTAAAACAGTAAGGTAAAACCCTCAGTCAGGTAAAACACTCAGTCAGGTAAAACACTCAGTCACTCAGTCAGATAAAACACTCAGTCAGGTAAAACAGTAAGGCAAAACCCTCAGTCAGGTAAAACACTCAGTAAGGTAAAACCCTCAGTCAGGTAAAACACTCAGTAAGGTAAAACGCTCTGTCAGGTAAATATTTGCCATCTTCCTGGACCATCGCTGTCCTCCTGTCATTGATGCCTTGAAATCACATGACACTCTCAATTGTGTGCGCCTCCTGCCTTTCTTTCTGCCTGGTTTTCTCACTTTTTGTCTGTCTGCCTGACTGTCTGTCTGCCAGGCCCCTCCCTCTGCCCGGTGATTGATGGCCTGACCAGAGGCTGAGTAGACAGCCTCGCTCACGCCCGCTCCCTTTGCCTTTTCCCAGGGGTGGGTTCACCTCCGTGATAGGGGGGCCGGGCGGCGGGCGGAACACGCGTTCCCCTCCAGCCAGCGGTGGCTGCGGCGCAGGTAAATGGATCTTATTTTGCGGCACGTCAACACATGTAAAGGGGCCCACGGCTCATTACCCAAGCCTGATCCCACTGCAGATACGCTGATGGATGGAGGGCAGGGACCCTACCTCAAACACTCCTCTGTCTCCTCTCTCCACCTCCCTCGCCCCTCCCTCCGTCTCCTGTTGGTGGGTGGAGGGGAATTGGCAGCGGTGCACCAAGCCAAGTGCTGCTAAACCAGGTGTGTGGCTCTGAGGCCTGGTATGGTCGTTTACCAGGTGGGTCCTCGTGTTACTGTAGCATTAGCCCTTCCCTAGTCACCCCCGCTCTCCCCTCGCCACTGGTTGCCACCAGCGATGCTGTCCCAGTGCCTGTTTCAAGTTGCATCCCTTCCACTGCGTTCCTCACGTTCAAGCTTTGCAGGATCTGCTAGTCAAATGGTTAATTGGTTACAGATTGCTCTTTAACCCGGGGGGGGTTACATCATTCCAAGCCTGTTAAAGCCTTATGGGAAATGGAGTGTGGTTTGCAATGCAACCGACGGGGGGAAAGGTCACCGGATTCTTCCCACCATATTTCCTTGGTTCTGTCACTCACGCCCTTACAGTGGCATGTTGCTGCGGTTTAGCTCCGCCCTCAGCATGAGTACACCGTTAACCATGGTGTTTATCACCACAGAACACACACACACACACACACACACACACACACACACACACACACACACACACACACACACA